>PVJS01002764.1:0-81278 GCA_004027185.1 Glis glis
GACTTAGAAAGGAAGAAGAAGAAATCTTTAGATGGACAAAGAAGGTGACCTAACTGAGGGAGTTGGGCGGGGAGAGGAGGGAAACACACTATAGCACATGATGTACATACACAAACCTATAAGACTCAATCACTATCTGGAGCATGAAAGGGAGGGAAGGGGGAGGGAATAGGGTGGGATTGGAGGGAGGGCTAAATGTGCAATGTGTGCATGTATGATGTTCATACCCTGACATATATCAAAATGTATAATTACAATTAATAATGCACCAATAAATGAACATAAAAAGTTAAAAATATATATATAAAAAATAGGGCTTGGAGTATAGCTCAGAGGTAGTATGCCTCTGGGCTGAATTCCCAGTACCCCCCCCACACTTACAATATTTTTTTATGAGGTATTGTAAGGCGTAAATCGAGGACTTGGCATTCTTCTTAAACCTGATGATTTTTCAGTATTCTCAGCCCTAATATCTCTAATTCCTTCCTCTCCCATTCTATCAATCATTTCTTTCTAATTGCTCTCAGATGTGTTAGATCTTCTCATTAAAAAAAAAAACATGTATCTTAATTTCTTTTTGGCTGATTTCCATAAAACTTTCTTTCACCATGTCTAATTTGTTGTTTAATCTAGCCACTAAGCCTTTTGCTATTCAATATTTATAATATCCAAAACCTATAATTGCTTCTTTCAAATTTGCTTCTCCCTTTTTCTGTTTTTTTTGCAATATTTCCTATTTATTTACCTTATTAATCTTATTACTTATAAATAAAATATATTTTTATGTTGTGTATTTCTACTTCTTGGGGATCTTAATTACTTCCTAAGACAATCAGGTAGCTCCATTACTTTTTAGTTTTTCATGAGGATTACATTTTGTCAATTTGAGAACATTTTATTTAAATATAATTGTTATTTTCATCTTAGCATCCATTGTATTATCCATTTAGTCATTATTTAATTTGGATTAATTAAGGTTAAAAAGTGAGCTTTATATAGAGGAATTAATGCAACTTCTTGATTGTATCATCAAATTACTGAGAGGGTAATTCTGATTTACTTAAGGAATTATTTTCTGCTTAACTATAACAAATTCTTCAAAGTCAAAATCTGTTTTCATGTTGTCTAGGAAGTTTTTAGTTTATTTATGGCATATTGTCATCTTTTGTTTGTCAGAGAGCACTGACAAATATTGAAGGGCAAGCATCCTTACTCTTACCTAAACTAACATGCAATTTTTACCTCAGAGAGTTCCAAATTAATTCCCATCTGTCTCTCCTTGGTATGATGTGAGATATATAACCATAAATTAATCTAATCTTGTGCTACGGTAGATGGTTGTGGAGAATCTGGTACAATGGATCTAAGAATTATCATGTGAAAATCACAGGGCTGGGGTATCATTAGAAGTTTATGGAGGGAATTGGAATTTGAACTGTGTGAAAAGCCACCAAGGAACTTCCCCTTCAGCCCTCTAGATGGCAGCATCCAAAAGGTAGCTCTCCAGGAAAAGGCGCTTCCTTGGATTTCTCCTGCTTTTCAAAGTGGGCTGCACATATCAGATGCTAAATAGTCCATTTTCCATTTCATTTGCTTATGTGTTCTGCTGGTTTCTAATGCATTTGAGGAGAGCAGTGTATTTTGAATATTTGAACATTCATGATGTGTTTCTGTCCATTGCTGGACATATTAAATGTACTTTTCTACTCTATAGAAAATTCCATGAAATACAATTAGCGTTTGAAACATTTTCATTTTTAATATTGCCCTTTTTTCTTATTTTTTATTTTTATACACTTTTACTGGTGCATCATAGTCTCACATCATAATGTAGTTCATAGTGATAGTGACATACATGCACACAGCACTTGCTGGGCTTTCATCTCCGTCTAGTTATTTAGCATTCTTTGCATCGTGTTTTGCTGTATTTCTTTATTTATCTATATATTTATTTATTGTTTTCTTCAGTTTCTGTTGCTGTAAAAATATTTGAGATAAGGACATTTATAAGGAAGAGCAGTTTATTCATGATGGTGGACACTGAGAAGATCAAGAGCATGGCGTCAGCCTCTGCTCAGCAGCAGGGGAAGGACTTCTTGCTGCATCATAGAATGACAGAGGCCATCACATGGCAACACAGAGCGAGTATGCTAGCTTGAGTCTCTCTTCCTCTTCAGATACTGTAGTCATTAATGCCTTCATGGGGGCCCCACCTCATGACCTCATCTAATCATAATTACCTCCCCATAGACCTACTTCCATCTAATCATAATTACCTCCCCAAAGACCTACTTCCAAATACCATTAACACATGAATTTTGAGATTAGGTTTCCAACACATGAACTTTGATGGACACATTCAAACTATAGCAGCAATGACAAAAAAAAGTTAAAAAATTTTGAGAAATTCAGAAAATTGTTTAAAAATATCAATAACTCTCCTTCACATTGCTAGACATTGCCTGCTCTGGTTTGGATATGGTTTGAGCACGTCCCCTAAAGGTTCATATATCAAATGATTGGTCCCCAATGTGGTGGTATTGAGAAGTGGTGTTGAACCTTTCAGAAATAAGGCCTGGTGGGAGGTGTTTAGGTCACTGGAGGTACAGTCCTTGAAACCTACTCCTCATGAACTATGACCTAAATAAATATATTTTCTTTATGAAGCTACTCAGCCTCAGATATTTCAATGTAGTAACAGAAAATGGACTAATATAATGACAATAAAATTAGATGACTAAATCTTATGCAATATGTTTTTATAAGTACAATTTTGTAACCAGTATTATAGTGGGGAATTGTTTTACAATAGTAATAAGATTATTAATTTATCATAACAATCTTTTTTTCTGGCATAGCTGTTAAGTCTATTAAATAATTAAAGATTAGCACGGTAAAAATGTTAACATTCAAAATATTAACAGGAGTTAGCTGGGCGTGGTGGCGCATGCTTGTAATTCCAGTACTTGGGAGGCTAAGACAGGAGGATAGCAGGTTTGTGGCCAGCCTCAGCTACTTAGTGAGGCCCTCCACAACTTAGTGAGACCCTGTTTCAAAATAAAGAATAAAAAATAGGGCTGGGGGTGTAGCTCAGAGGTAGAATGCCCCTGGGTTCGATCAAAGCTTCTCAGTTGTAGTCTTTTATTCTTACATATTAGATAGTTGAATGTAAAATCATGTAAATACGTTCACAATTTTGTGGTATATACAACCAATAACCTTCAGTTCTTCTTTAACGAAAAAGGGAGATTTCAATTATAAAAGTACTTTTATTTTTACATACCAGTCTTTTGATTGTGCTATTTTGTATTTTGATTTTTTTTTAGTAATACGGTATTGATTATCAGTTTAAGAAGCTCAGAAACAAAATTATCACATCTCAGAGAACATGTTTAGAGTTACATTATTTACAAAAGCCCTAGCACTTTTGTTGACATTTCATGATGGATATACATATTACATGAAATATTTTCTACTGTTATATTAGCACAGTTCAGATTTTGTTCACTTTGTATTTCCGATGGTATGAGTTTACAATTACTACTAAGAAATATTTCATAGCTGTGGTTCCAATTATTTCATCTCACATTTTCTTTAAAAACTATTGAGTTTATTTAGTAGAATTACAAGTTTTCTTTAGAAAAATATTGTATTTTCTCAATTCATAATTATTAATTTATAGCAATAAGTATAACATGTGAGGTCTGTGAATACCTCTAAACTATTTCTCCATGACTATATTGGCAGTATTTGATAAGCTATTTTGCCCTCCAGAATCTTCTTCTACTTTTATAAAGATTTTGCAGAAAGATATCTGCTTTATTCTTTTTTTTTTTTTTGTGGTACCGGGGATTGAACCCAGGGGCGTTCTACTTCCACGCTACACCCCTGGCCCTATTTTTTTATACTTTATTTTGAAACCGGGTCTCACGAAGTTGCGGAGGGCCTCACTAGGTAGAGAGAGAGAGAGACAGGGAGAGAGAGGGAGAGAGAAAGAAAGAGAGAGAGAGAGAGAGAGCTGAAGCTGGCCGCAAACCCGGATCCTCCGTTCTCTGCCTCCCAAAGTACTGGGATTACAAGCATGCACCACCATGCCCGGCAGCTTTATTCTTAAAATACTCATTTTGATATCAACCATTTTCCACTTAACAGTTATGTATATTAGAATACAACAAAAATAAAATATTTTCTTCTTGTAATTTTCCAAATAACTAGCTACTACCTATCAGCTTATTTTTTCAATAATATCTCACTTTGACCCATCTACTCTTTTTTGGTATCTCATGTTTTATATTTTTTCTTGCCCAAATATTTCACAGGAAATTTAATTTTCCTCATCTTCAAATCATCGGTCTCAATCTGATATTAATAATTTAAGAATAGGTAATGCTACTAATAATAATACTAATGATATACTGAGGATGTATCTATTGATTTTATTATCACATTAAGTTCTTTGTGTAAGTACCACCTTACAGAGTTGGAAGACATTATGTAGAGATTAACGAATGGATTAATTGCTCCCCTCAGGGATTTGATATTTCAGAATGACAAGAAAGCTCATATAATATGACAGAGATAAAAGTACATGGTTTTTAGGTAAACGATACAAATCATGTTCATGCTAAACTCTACCTTTATTATTTTCAATTTATTTTTCTCTCAGGCTATTTGCATTATTTTCTTTCACCAATACAGAGACAGTGTGGGAGAAAATGGCAGCACAAAGGTAGAGACCAGAAGAGGACCCCGAGGAGCAGAGAAGCAGGTAAAGAAAGAAAGCAAATTGGGGAAGATTGACAACGAAGAAAGCCCCTGTCTATAAGCCAGGGTATAGGCAACTGTAGTTTAAAAATATCAATGGCATACCAGAGGAACTTCAGATAATAGAGGAGAAACTCCAGTGGAGCCAGAGAGGTGGTCTAGGAGAAAGGGAGGGGGGAAGGGAAATCAGTGAATAAATCACTTCCATTGACATTATGTACACATGTGAGAATACCAATATCAATCTCAATATCCTGTATGGGGAAGCGGGGAATAGAGAGGGAGCTGGGGGGAAAGCCTACCAAGTGCTGTGTGCATGTATGTCACTATCACTATGAACTACTTTATGATGTGAGACTATAATGCACCAATAAAAATATAAAAAAGAAAAAATGGGCAAAAAAGACAGCAAATAAATACATCAAAATTAAAACCACTATGGGTTAAAATATCTATCATCTATCTATCTATCTATCTATCTATCCATCATCTATCATCTATCTATATCTCATGGGGGTTCAATAAAAGCTGTAGAAAGATTTAAAAAAAAAAGTATGCCCTTGATCTGTGAACAAGATTCACTCACTGTTTTGAAGAGTGGGCTAAAGAGAACGTAAGAAAGCAAATACACTAGTCTCCCTTTTTCTACAGGGGATATGTTCCAAGACCCCAAGTGGACTCTTGAAACCATTCATGATAAAGTTTAATTTATAAAGTAAGCACAATAAAATATTAACAATAACAATATATTATAATAAAGGTTATGTAAATGTGGTCTCTTTTTTTCTCTCTTAAGAAAACCTTATTGTAGTGTATTCACCTTTCTTAGGACAATGATAAATTATAAAATGCCTACATAATAAAATGAACTAAAATTAATGATGTAGTCATTGTGAGGTAGCATTAGGTTACTTGATAAAAGTTACTTCAACACAGCACTGTGACACCATGACAATCAATCTAATAGTCAAATTACTACAAAGTGACTAATGCCATATACAGCATGTATATACCGGCCAAAGGGATGATCCGTATCTCAGGTGGGACAGAGCAGGATGGCACAATATGCTACTCAGAATGGTATAGGATGGTGCACAATTTAAACTAATAAATTGGTTTTTTTCCTGATATTTTCCACTTAGTATTTTCAGACCATGACTGACTGAGGTTAACTGAAGCCTTAGAATGTGAAAACATGAATAAGGGACTGTTATATTCCTCTTGTGTCATCAGTACCAAAGACTATGTCTGTAGAGGTTAAAAGTTGCTCTACATCTTCATCCTCAGACTTTATGATATCTAGAATTATCTACTGAAATGCTGTATCCAATTCCTATCTTAAGTCATTTCTTAAATTCAAAGGTTTGTATTTCCTTTACTTCATTATATGTCGCTTTAAGATTTTGAAGGGACAAATGAGAAATTCTAGTATTGGCAGATGTTCTTTTGTTGTAGTAGTTAAATGAATGGGATTACATGAGAGGAAGTAAAGAGATTGAAATGTGAATCTAGATGATTTACGAAGGGTGTGTTTATTCTTGGCTTCCCCTTAATTTGCTCTGCAATTATGTTAATAGTAATAAAAATAACAACTGCAAGACCCAAAATGCAGAAATCTATAATAAAGACAAATATAAATTAAATTGTATACTATAGCCAGATAGCTCCTAGCAAAGTGTTCCTAATCATTAATTAATTAACAAACTTAAAGTGTTTCACAGTTGGGGTAATTTACATTACAAAAGATACTACACTAAGAACCAAATTCTAAAATGTGTTTTTAAAGGTCCTGAAATATCTGGCTCATTCAGGAAAAGAAAAGTGCCTAAAGAAGAAACCTAATATTAGCAACCTTTCATCTCTTTTAAAATGGCTAAAAATAGGAATTGTGTAGGTGTCTAGAGAGCTTACCTGCCAATTTGACATTTATTCTTTTTTTAGACTCTCACATTGCTCTTTATTGAACCTAAATGTTGCTGATTATTTGTACAAGATTCTCTCCTTGGAATTTTCCTGAGACTATAATTTACTACTTGACTTTCAAAATCCATCTTTGTTCTAAGGAGAACATAATAATTTTACTACACTCTGGTAGAGTGACCTACTTAGCACTTAAGTTACTAGATACTGGTAAAATGAGCTCTTGCGGTATCGGCTATGTCATGCATGTAAATAAAATGATGTGATAATTTTATGGGATTAAGTTTTGAAGCTATCACAGATTTTGTGTGCATTTGAAATGCAAACAATTTTTAATTATAACTTTTGACAATAAAATTAGAGTTGATCAATACATAATATATGACTGAATATTCTGACAATAAATCTTTGAAACAAATCTGAAGGAGCCAGGTAAGTTATGGTATTTTGCTCTCAGTAATCCCGTTTTGCTGGTGACTTTTTGATACTTTGCTTTTTACCTGCTGTTTCAACTTGGAGGTTCAACTTGGAGGTGTCTGCTTTACAGTCACAGCTCAAATATGGGACATAATATTTTTTCTAATTTCCTATTTATATGATTAAGAATTCCCTTTTTACTTTGGAGAGTAGCACAAGTAAACCTCTGTTTATCATCTGCAATGCAGTTAGAAAAAGCATAGATTTTTCAAAAATATATTATTGAATAGAAGATGAAAGGTGAAAGCACGATTTCTACCCATGGCAAAGAACTGTTTCAAGAATCATATGGAATTTTAACTGTAAATTATTTCAAAACAAAAGTCATTTACTTGTATTAATTCACCATTTTGTTTTTATCACTAAAATTAAATTCACAGTAGAATGTTGAATATAATTTATTAGGAACAAGTAGAGTATTACTAATATATATTATTATATTATATATATATTATATATATATATTAAGGATTAACACATAAGGAATGTATTGAGGAAACTACCAAGTGAATTTCCAGGGTATTTGTGCACGCATTTTAATTACATAAATGCTCACAGTTTTAACTTTTATTGGTAAATAGCCTCATAACACATATCCATTCCCATTGATACCTAATAATATACTATATGACTGCTGTTTAGAATTCAAAGTAGATAAATATTTAAAGCCACTAATAAATTATAACTCTTACTTTTGAAAGGATATATTTCAGTTTATTTAAATACTCCTTATAGTTTTTAATATGAAAATTTAAGAAATGTGTTATTAATATATTACCATAGATTTTAAAATGTGAAGGCATAAAGGAAAATTAAGGTGTATACATTTTTAAGGAAAACCCTATTGGCAAAACACATTCTGTCACATTTCTGTGGGTGTACAGAGGTCCAGGTTACTGGAGTTCGCCTCAGGCAGCAGTAGCAGCAGAAGGGTAGAGAAAGGCCACATTTTTCTGAATGCAGGTTTGTGCTTCCTGACGATAAGCGTGAACCATGCAATCCATTAGCACAAAGAGGGAACACAGAACAAAATAATGCAGACAAATAAAGTAAGAAAAAAAACCCTAAATGTAAATTCAGTTCAGTTCTGTTATACTATATAAGGAGGAGATCCTCACAAAATGTGAAAAAGAAAGCCCTGGAAAATAATTATTGTTGGAAACAATGTTAAATTTTATATGTTCATTTTATTTCTGATCTATTTTGTGAAAGCCTGACTTATATGAAATAAGATAGAAAAATTAAGAAGACTGAAAAAATACAACCAAATCAGGGCAGGATACCAAGTTAAATGTAGTGGTTAGCTATCAGTGCTGTCGTCCTTTGTCCCTTCAAACTAATAAAAACAAGAATGTTAAGAAAGACTGGGTATGAGAGGATTCTGAAAAGTTGAAAGTGCATGTTAGAAATGTTAGAACTTAACAGAACATGTAGACACACACCTATCGAAAACTTGAAGGACACTGATAGGAACAGAACCATTTGCCCAGCATAGGGTAGGAATTATGGTATTATGTATTTATTAGGATCAACATATGAAAAGAAGGGCAGAATATGGTTAGGCGAAGGGAGAAACTGAACCATGGTAAAGGTCAAATAAAGGCATGGCTAATCCCACAGCGATCTCTGAAACAGGCCTTGGCCTATCAGGGTTTTCCCATAGCAGTCAAAATGGTCAAATCTTTATTCTGTTCTCTTGCTGGAGCCATTAATGTGCAGCTTTGGGAAGAGTGAAATCTTGGGTGAGATGGTTTCTGTTTTAAGACAATGCTTCTTTAATCTCCCAGATTTCTTCAAGTTTCATGAGCAGAGGGACTAAAGGTCTTGATGTTT
The DNA here is from genome assembly GCA_004027185.1 of Glis glis. NCBI lineage: Eukaryota > Metazoa > Chordata > Mammalia > Rodentia > Gliridae > Glis > Glis glis. Next base: position 8,995 of record PVJS01002764.1, read on the forward strand.
TCAATGAGGTTTGCATAGCAAAGAGCCTGGGAGGTTAGAGGAGACTATGAGGCAAAAGTCAGATTTGTTTGATATCTACTATAACCGTCAATTATCTCCTTTCAGGGAAAAGATTGGGCATATGCTTTTAAACCATGGTAAGAAATTAGGATTTCTGATGTTTGGGACTTCTGAATGATCATGCAACATTTGATTCTACCTCTGCATCAACCCTACAGGAACTGGAGAGAAAGTGGAGAAACCGTGAACAGGAGGCTGATGCTGACTGGTGTACCGCGAGTCAGGACAGTGTTTTGCCTCTGACAGGGGCCTCTTCTCTTTTTTCACCACCCATGAAACTGGTATGGCCTCCATTTAGCCTGCACACAGGGTAAAATCTTGAATGTATCACAATTCTTGACAGATTGTGGTGATGAAGATAGAATGATGATGGAGACACCCTTTCTGGAAAAAAAAAAAAAAGGTCCCCCACAGTCCAGGCCAGTTAGGGCATTTAAAAAGATTTAACTGCGTTCTTTTTTGTTTCTTTATATTTTTATTGGTGCATTATAGTCTCACATCATAATGTAGTGCATAGTGATAGTTGTGATATCAAATGCTGTAACACATTGGGGTTAGTGGAAAAGAGAAAGGATTCCCACTGAAGGGCTAGGGTGCTTTCTGTTAATGAATGTTTAGAGGCTGAGTGGTAGTAGAGACAATTAGAACGAGTTATCCCAATAACTCTTTGGGTTTTGGGTTTTGTTCACTTTCCCTTGAATGTCAGGAAGAAGGACTGTTAACACATGTTAACACAGGCAGTAAGAGGACGTGTTGGCGAGACAACAAACCCTACTAATAGCATGGTGGTTGCAGCTGCTTAGTGAGGTAGCACCTAAAGTGATGTTGAAATTCAGGCACGTTAAGCTGGGCGTGGTGGCGCATGCTTGTAATCCCAGTACTTGGGAGGCAGAGATCGGAGGATCTGGGTTCAAGGCCAGCCTCAGCTACTTAGTGAGGATCTCTGCAACTTCGTGAGACCTGGTTTCAAAATAAAGTATAAAAAATAGGGCCGGGGGTGTAGCTCGGAGGTAGAATGCCCCTGGGTTCAATCCCCGGTGCCACAAAAAAAAAAAAAAGAAAGAAAGAAATTCAGGCACGTTGAATTAAAACTCTGGGTGAATTGAACAGCTGTCACACTGCTAGAAAAAATTAAAGTAAATGTGCTTTTCTTCCTGTTGCAGACTTGCTTTTTCTCTCCACATCCTATGAACACTCCCTTGCCCTCTACTCTGACCTCAATTGCTTCAAGGAAAAACATAGTTAACAGTGAAGATGAAGTGCTGGAAAAAGACTGGGCATATGCATTTAGTTGAAAATGCTGGGGAATTGGGCTAAGGAAGGGGTAGGGAAGCCCATCATGGCCTTATTAAACATAGGCATTGACCTCAATGTCCAGCTCCATCCTGTGGGCAGAGGTGTCGCCCGGATTCAACTGATAGGTGTGACCAGGGTTCACAGTAGCCCAGGGAAAACAGCATTGTGCTGTGGCTGAGCAACAGAGACTGCTGAGTAGCAGTTGTTTATCCCTTTGATCACCTGGCTGACTGGGAGCTGTGGTTCTCTTCTGTGTATCTTTAGCTTGGCAAAACAGCAAAATTCAACATACAGTGTCTACTGAATGTATATGACTTTCACACCATTGTAGTTAAAAACCAAGCAATCATAAATTGAGAACTAGCAGAGTGTGCTGGTGAACACCTGTAATCTCAGTACCTGGGAGGCTGAGACAGGAAGACTGCAGATTTGAGGACAGTCTCAGCAATATAACAAGCCTCTCAGCAAACTAGGGAGACCCTGTTTCCAAAACAAACAAACAAAAAATTAAAAAAAAGGCTGGGGGTATAGCTTGGAGTTAGAATGCCTCTCGGTTCCTGAATTCAATCCCCATTACCACACTAAATATAAGAAATTTTTTTAAAAACCTGAGAATGTCTATACTGCTTCTGTTGCTTCTACATGTGAATATATGGTGGGAATTAATAAACTGTATTTTTATATATTCTTATCTCAATAGTTCCAGGAAGAAACAGGAAAGAGCTGCAGGTAGAGACCAGCTATTTGGGATAATTTTTCTGCCATTTTCTACCAGTGTAAAGTATTGCGGTAACTCTGGTGGAAATCTACTCATGGTTCCTGCCACGGAAGGTCGCTGCTCCCTGCAGCTTCCTGACAAATAGTTTGTGGTTCCTGCCACAGATGGTTGCTGCACCAAGCAGCTTCCTGACAGTCTGTGGTTCCTGCCACAGACAGTCGCTGCCCAGGCAGCCTCCTGAATTCTGTGGTTCCAGCCTTGGAAGGTCGCTGCACCAGGCAACATCCTAACAATGGTCTCACACGAAACAACATGAAGTCTGATATAGTAATTTGCAAAATAATTACATTTAATAATTGGGGGATCGGGGAGGAGATAGAGATGGCAAATTCTCCTCGCCTTCTATATCCAGGGCCTCATTTTTATAGGAATTTTAAAAGTTAATCAAATACAGAAATCAGCAATTATCACAGGTTACAGTAAGGATTAATCAAAAAGAGATCAGCAATTATCTCAGGTTTCGGTAAAGATGGTCAACGAGGCAAATATGAGACAAACTTAGGGGAAGGAGGGATTGACCATTACTGGGTGGAGATGACTTCAAAGATAGATAGCACCTTGAAGATTACACCAGGTCCCTTGGAATGTGTCCGTTTGTGGACAGATCCCACCCAGCCAAATACCATGTATCCAAACTGGGCTGGTCCAAGATGATAATCCCAGTGTGACTCTAAGACAGGCCTCAGCCCTAGACAGTAAAGGTCATGATTTAGCATGAATGCCTATACTCAGGGTTCAGAGTCTCAGTATATTGTTTTATGTAATTGCCAAGTCGGGTAAGTCACTGCTAGCTCTACTGACTATGACATTATTACAACTCTTTCAACAGGGGTGGTAATAAATTCTGATAAGACAGTAATGCTTGCTTCTCCTTGTAATATAAAGTTTTTCTTTCTTTCTTTCTTTTTTCTTTTCTTTTTAGAATTACATGGGTTGATTCATAGCTCTCGGTGGTTACAGCACATAAGGAAAAACTGCTACCTGCTTCTGGGAAGTTGGTTTTCCTTCTACTGAGACTTGTATGAAGCAAGATTTCCTTAAGGAAGATGCTGAAACTTGCCCTCATCTAAAATGATGGCAGCCTTATTTTTTTCGAAAGGCAAGAGGCAAAAAAACAAATGTTGAAGTAAGAGCAGAAGAGAAATTGTTTCCTTGTTTTAGTGGTTTATAGTTAAAGTTGGTATTAAACACTGACTTTCCTTGATCCTGTATAAATTGATCTATAAGTCAGTTTTCTATTGAAAATGGATATAAATGGCATTTATCCACCACACAAACAAGTTTCAAAGATGTGGATGTCTTTATATTTTTCTGATTTTTACATTTTTAAAATAATAGCATGCTTTAATTTTATACTGTAACTTAAGAATTTTTTTATTTCCTTTAGTAATATGTAACCACAATTTTGGAGCAAATGCATAGAACATTATTGGACTCATTGGGAATCAGAAAATGCACACATTTTGGTGACTGATGATTTTGCTCCTGGGAAAGAATAGCAGTGCACTTATAGAGGTGATCTTTGGGGTTCTGAACTCTTTGTCTCCTTACCATGGCTCTTGGGTCTTTATTTATGGCTCTTTACTTATATATATATATATATATATATATATATATATAAGTATATATACAATATATATATATATATATATATACTTATATATATACTTATATATATATATATATATATATATATAAGTATATATACAATATATATATATATATATATTGTACTGGGGATTGAACCCAGGGCTGATCTACCTCTGAGCTACAACCCCCACCTCTATTTTAATTTTTATTTTGAAACAGGATGTTAGGTTGCCCAGGCTGGCCTTGGACTTGTGATCCTACTGTCTCAGCCTCCCAACTACTGAGATTATAGATGTGTGCCACCATGCTTGGCTTTGGGTTCACTCTTTTCTAGAAGCATCTGTTAGTTTTTCCTAAGCTCTTGAAAAAACTTAATGGGGCATTATGATTTTCAGGTTTGATGCTGGTATTTGGGATTTGTCAATTCAGATCTATGACTAACAAGGGAGGAAAACTGATTGTCAAATGCAAATGGTAAACTTAAGAATTCAGCCAAATGGTCTGTAGCTTTAAATGACAATGCAATAGCTATTCCTTTATAAGAAATTTCATCTCTCATTCTGCTAGACACAAAGCTGATAGCTTACTGGGGCACTGAAATCATAAAGATTTCTTGAAATTCCTGGACCTGGCTCATTGATGGCTCAGCTAAACATGAATCTCCTAAGGAAGTGTTCACTGCAGCTATTCAACTTCAGCACCAGTTTTACAGAATCTAAAATAGAAATGATCTAACCAACAAGTAGACACACTCAAGACCATACATGTGTAGCCAATACTCTTTCTGTTGAAACTTGTTACATTATTAGGGACTTTTAAAATACACCTATATTGGTGCATTATAATTATGCATCATCGTGAGATTCAATGTGATATAAATACATGTGCACAGAACACTTGGTGTGTTTCACTCTGAATCCTACTCCACTTTCCCTCTCTGCAGATAATAGTAGATTGGTAGTGATACCTTCATACTTGGGCATAGCATAATTTGCACTATTTCCTTCATCAAACTTGCTCCTCCCATATCCCTTCCCAATCCCCTTCCACTACTCTACTGGTCCCTCTCCTCCTTTATCTGGAAGTCCCTTTTGTTTCCTATTTTCTCTCTAGTTTCCACATATGAAAGAAATCATGTGATCCTTGAATTCCTGAGACTGGCTGATCTCACTTAGCATAACATTCTCTAGTTCCATACATTTTCCTGAAAATGATGTAATTTTCTTCTTTATGGCTGAGTAGAATTCCATTGTGTATATACACCACTTTTTCTTTATCCATTCATCTATTGACAGATACCTAGATTGGCTCAATAATTTGGCTATTGAGAATTGTACTGTTATAAACATGGATATACATGTATCAATTGTATACACTATACAATTCTAACTTTAATTCTCTTGGAAAGATACAGAAGAATGGTACAGCTGAGTCATATGGTAGTTCTATTCCTAGTCTTTTGAAGAACTTCCAGAATGAGGTTAGTGGTTGTACTAATTTACACACCCACCAACAGTTTATAAGAGCTCCTATTCCCCCACATCCTCACCAGAATTTATTATTATTATTATTATTATTATTATTTGTATTCTTGATGATTGCCATTCTGACTGGAGTTAGATGGAATCTCACTATAGTTTTGATTTTCATTTTCCTTACTGCTAATGATATTGAACATCATTTCGTATATTTATTGACTATTGGTATTTCTTCTTTTGAGAAGTGTATATTCAGTTCAATTGCCATTTTTGATTGAGTCATTTGTTTTTAGTGTTAAAATTTTTAATTTATTTGTATATTCTAGATATTAGTCCTCTATCAGAGGAGCAATTGGCAAAGATTTTCTCCCATTCTATAGGCTCTTTCTTCAGACTCTTGATTGTTTCCTTTGTTGAATGGAAGCTTTTTAATTTGATGATATTCCATTTATATTATATCTCTGAGGAACTCCTGGGGCAGGGAATACTATTTTTTTCTTTTTTATTAATTTTCTTTTTTTTAATATGTTTCTATTGGTGCATTGTAGTCTCACATCACAATGAGTATCAGTTTGGTGTTAACGTCCATGCACACAGCTCTTGGTGTCCCTCCCCCCACCTCCCTCCCCACATGTAGCACTGAGAATGATGTTGGTATAATCTCATATGTACACATTGTTTATGATAGTAATTCCATAGATTCACTTCTTTCTTGCCCTTCCCTTTCCCTTGTACCCATTCCCTTGCACTCCTGAGGGTTCTCTGTTGTCACTGGAGTCCCTTTTGTGTCCCCACTACTCCTTAGGTTGCACATATTAACTAGAAAACAACAGTAATATATGCATACCCATGTTCATAGCAGCACAATTCACAGTGGCCAAATTATGGAACCAACCTAGATGTCCATCAACAGATGAATGGATTACAAAATTATGGGAAATACACACAATGGAATTCTACTCAGCAATAAAGAAGAACAAAATAACAGCATTTGCAAGAAAATGGAAATATCTGGAGAACATTATGTTAAGTGAGATTAGCCAATCACACAAAAAAAGAAGGGAATACTATTATTAAGGACTTTTAAGCTGCAACCAACAGCCTATTTGTTCATTCTTGAACTTGGAAAACTTCTCTTAGGATCATAAACTTAGGGTTTTCAATCAGAGTTGCTGACCTCCATGAAAAATAACTGATATATTAAACTGTATAAATATAGACAAATTTTATTCTATAAAATAAAGCATTAAAAGAACATAAAGACAAGACATACATTACCAGAAACATATTTATAAAGCATATCTGATAATGAATTTATATCAAGAATATGTAACTGTTTCTTAAAAAAATATGAAGGAAACACTTCCACTAACATTATGTAAATATGTGAGAATACTAATGACAATCTCAATATCCTGTATGGGGAAGGGGAGAGTGGAGAGGGAACCCGGGGATTCACTAAGTGTTGTGTGCATGTATGTTACTATCACTGTGAACTACATTATGATGTGAGACTATAATGCACCAATAAAAGCATAAAAAAGAAGAAAGTAAAAGATACCTGATGCAAATTATAAAATACAATATAAATTATCATCATTAAAAAATTTAGTGGACAAAGGCCTACACAAACATTTAACCCAATTATTTATCTATCTACACATATGTAACATGAAGTATACAGAAAATGAAGCGTCATTAGTCATGAGAAAAATGCAAAGTAAAAGCAAAATAAGATACCAATACATACTTACTAACATGTATGACTTGTAGGTTCTGATTATAACTGAATTGGTATAAACATATAGAATCAGAAATGTATGCTGAAAGAGCTCTTAATGTACACAACCAAAAAAAATGAGTAAGAAGATAAATTATGATAGTATAGATTGCAACCCAAATTAAAAATAAACAATATCAGTTAATTCATATTCATATGTATGTGAGTAAATTAAGAGAGAATAAAATATGACCTTATGGAAAAGTCCAATTAATAAAAGTAGATGGAATAAGGGAAGTATGAATAACCTTTAGAGGAACACAGCAAAATTTCTGCAGTCAAGATAAATAGATGAATGCTAAATTAATATCTTTTATAAATAGTATATTTTTACAGCTTCAACATATCCTCTAAAAATATTTGTTGAATATAAATTACAAATGGTAACTTCACACTGAAATATCTGGAAGACACTAACTTAAAGGTGGCATCAAGGCTATTATCACTGTTGATAGGACATATAAAGCTCATTAACTTTGAGGTACTTTCCACCAATAAATTTCATGGCTTCTGTCAAAGCGAAGGTAATACAAACCTAAACTGAAGGACATTTTACAAGGTATGAGACCAATTTTGTTAAAAATATCAAAATCATGAAAAAATAGTAACAAACTAAAGAACTGCCATTCATTGGAGGAGATTAAAGATCTTAACTAATAAATTCAATATGTAATCATGGTCAGGATCCAGGAACACACAAAGACAATTGGTTTAAACACTTATAAATTAGAAATGATTGGTAGTTTCTCATTTTTATATATGTACAATAGTCATGTGAAATGCTAATATGAGGGAAGCCAAAGAATATCAACTTCTATCTCTACATAAAACAGCATCAGAATTTATTGTATTTAGACTTAATATAAAGCACAATCATAATTTCCAATTTCTACCCAAATAGGAAATTTATAACTTATTATATTAATTTACATTCCTGGAAATACTATTACTGGGAATTTTGTTTTCCAATTTCAGATTTTTGTTTCTATTTAATATTCATTAAAGTATTTTTATAAGAAAACAATGATAACTCCTAGCTCCTCTTTTCCTAAATTTTTTTCCCGAATATCACACTGTTTTTGCATTACAAAATGTGCATAGATGCTTCCCTATATTTGGTTAAGAACTACTCTTCTTTCCAATTTCCCCAGATTTCTATTGGTAATTTTCCTTAAGCAGGTTCTTTATAATAATTATCTATTCATTTCTACAAGAATAGTAACCTCAAATTTATTCTACACAGTGCAGAGTGCTTTCTTATTAGCTAAATTTGGACTTGATATATGTGTTTACTTTGTCTTTAGTTCTCTCTAACTTAAGTAATTCTTCTTTCCAAAGTTCTTTCTAGTGTTTGTGTCCTGTCCATCCCGACAAATTATGACTTATTTGTAGTGTTTTTTAATAAATATTCTATTTTTTCTGAATGACCAAAATCTATTGTAGAGCCCCAGGAAAGTCGCCATGTAATACCATTAAATACAACACTGGAACCAGACGCTCAAGATATTTATAAGCCATTTATGTGTTTTATGTATTGTATAAAGCTGTCTTAGTAAAGAATTAAGCATGTTCTGGCTGCTTATACATTAACATTAATCGAACATTTAAATGTTTTAAAGACATGAAGTATCAATGTATATTTCCAATGATACAGTATATAGTAGGGTTGCTACTTTGGTAATTGAATAGGAACTCTCTATGTATAGTCTCTGAATAAGCTATTTTATAAAATTAATACCCAGAAACATGCTGCATATTTTCTTTTAGAATGATACTCCTTGTGACCTTCTCACTAGAAAGATTCTAGGACACTATTGCTTCTCTTACAACTCCAGACCTTGTATTAGTGACGCCTTTTCATAAACTTATTGTATATGGGAAATTTATGGAATGGTTTGTCATGATCAGTTTACTTGTAATAATAATGGCACGTGGACAGAATCCTTGACAAACTATTAGTTTTCTCCTTTTAGAAAAAAATAGAATGCAAATCATGTTATATGGAAGATCAAAACTTCATAGGTTTTGGTGAAAGATGGTCTTTCACTGGAAAAATAATATCTCTATCCCTCCGTTGGTCCAAGTGTAAAGTCACAGTGGAAAATATTTCATTTGATATTTTCTATATATTACATTTTATTTCTCAATTGTAGAACACTCTGTCTAAATGGTCTGAAGAAGCACATCGTGCCGTTTTGTCTGCCTTTCTCATTTAGCTACTTCAAGTGTTCTATAAACTAACACATGACGAATGCTTAAAAGAAGGTCTGGCATGTGTTAGGTATGCAGTCGACACTTTTCGTTTTTTCTTATGGTTACTTCTCAGTCATTTTCATCCACATTATCATCATCATCGTTCACAGTTTTAAAGTTGAAGAGTCTTCTTTATATAAAGTTCCTGAATAAAGGAATACATGATGATCATTTCTATCAGTATTAGCATTAACAATACTGTTACTCTAGATGTCCAATATGCTGTTTTTATTTTAGGTTTAGATTTAGTGTACATGATAAAGTTTACAAATAGCTAATAGAGACATAAAAGATTGTGCCTGAATTTTAAAGGCCATAAAAAGGAAGAATAACCAGCAAAGAAAATGAAGACGGAGCAGTCATGAGTTAGCATGGATATCAGGAGTATGTTACCCTAAAATCAAGAGAACATTTTTTCCAAGAAGAGACAATTTCAAGGGGCTGAGAAATAGCTGTGGAATTTGGAAAGATGGAAGATGTTGATCACCTTTAAGAAACATGATTCACTCAGGCTTATGAATTAAAGACTGATTAGAATGAACTCAACACAGAAGAAGATTTAAAAATCAACAGTATAGATTTCTCTAAAGATTTTAGACAGAAACAATAGCTAAACAGAATTGTAAATGTGCTTTAGCATACCTGTAAGTTAACTTAATAAAATACTATCGATAAATCTAACCATTGCTATCTACCAAATAATTTTATTAATTAAGTTGTCAAATTGCTATTCAATATTTTAATTCTAGTAATCATTGTGATTAGGGCAAGTATAAATAAGCAACCTTCATATTCATGCTTCAAAACAAATAACCTACTCACACATAGCCAGCACAGTTAATGAGTGATAGAACCATTGCTTGGTAAACTATGGGGATTTATTTAAAGAAAAACAAAAAATTGTGAATATTTCATAGATAGAAAAAGTGATGTCATTTTAAAATTTTCCATCTTTATTAAAGTATAATTTTTTTTTGCAGTACCGGGGATTGAACCCAGGGGCATTCTACCTCCGCGCTACATCCCCGGCCCTATTTTTTTTTTTTTATACTTTATTTTGAAACCTGGTCTCACGAAGTTGCGGAGGGCCTCACTAGGTAGAAAGACGGAGAGAGAGAGAGAGCGAGAGAGCTGAGGCTGGCCGCGAACCCGGATCCTCCGGTCTCCGCCTCCCAAAGTACTGGGATTACAAGCGTGCGCCACCACGCCCGGCCTTTAAAGTATAATTAATAAATAAAATGACATATTTAAAACACGCAACTTTTTTGGTACACATTGACTACCCAGATCGTGAGTTTCATTGTTCCATATTCATATATACATAAAAACATAATTTGATCGATTTCACTCCCCAATACTTCCTCCATCCTTCCCTTTTCCCTCTCCTTGATCCCCTTCCAAAATACAGAATCCTAGCTGGGCATGGTGGCATACACCTGTAAGCCCAGTGCTTGGGAGGCTGGGACAGCAGGATTGCAGACTTGAGGCCAGCCTCAGCAATTTAGTGATATTCTGTTAAAAAAAAAAAAAAAGGTCTGGGTGTATATTTCAGAGGAAGAATGTCCCTGGGTTCAGTCCCCAGTACAAACATCCTTGTGCAGGGATCATGCTAACCTATTATTCCAATTTTAATATGTGGGCTACTAAGAGAGTACTTGATATTTTCATACACACATACATTGTGAAATAATCGCTGCAGTCAAGCTATTTAACATATCTATCACTTCATCTACTTAATCTTTTTAGTAAAAACAGCACTTCGCATCCACCCTGTTAGCAGATTTCAAGTACCCAAATACAATATCAGTTACTGTCTTCCCATTGCTGTATATTAGTTTTCCAAAACTTATTCCACTCATATAACTGCAACTTTGCACTCCTTCACTTACATTTCCCCATTTATTCTCTTCCCAGCCCCTGGCATTCACCGTTTTTTCCTGCTTCTATTAGGTTGCTTTTTAAAATTCCACATATAGGAGAGAGCATATAGTATTTGTCTTTATGTGCCTAGCTTATTTTAAGTAGTGCAATATTTTTCCAGGATCATTCTTGTTGCCCCAAATGCCAGGATTTCTTTCTGCTTTTAAAGTTGAATCTCTCTATTTATATCTATGTCTATACATCTATATCTATAATCTATATCTATATATATTGCATTTTGAAAAATGGCATATATTTTCCATCAGACTTATATCCATTTTTTTTTTTCGGTACTGGGGATGGAACCCAGGGGTGTTCTACCTCTGAGCTACACCCCCAGCCTTATTTTTTATTCTTTATTTGAAACAGGGTCTCACTAAGTAGCTGAGGCTGGCCACGAACCCGGATCCTCCTGTCTCAGCCTCCCAAGTAGTGGGATTACAAGCGTGCACCACCACGCCCGGTCCTTATTTCCATTTTGCCTGAGAGCCAGAGGAGCAGCACCATTAGACCACTCTGGTTTTTCCTATCCATTCAGCAGTCTGAGCAGGAACAGCTGAAGGTGCAGAGTGGTCTACACTGTCAGGCAGAGGACTCCAGGCATTGGTAGGAACCTGCTGAGCAGGCACCAGAGGCACCTGCATGCCTTCAGACCTGTCTCCAACCTCAGGTTATGACACTATAAACTGAGGACCTGAAGCTATCCACTCTCGCTAAGAATCATCCTTGATCTATATCACATTTTCTTATCCATCCATCTGTTGACAGACATTTAAGTTGTTCCATATCTAAGTTGTTGTAAATAACACTGCAACAAACATGGGAGTGCAGTTTTCTATCCAAGATACTGATTTCATTTTCTTTGGATGCATATCCTGAAAAGGGATTGCTGGATCATAATGTAGTTTTATTGTTTATTTCTTCAGGAATGCCATCCTGTTTTCTGTAATGGCTGTTGTGATGTACATTCGCACCAACAGTGTTCAAGAGTTTCCTTTCCTTTACATCCTTGACCACAGTTGTCATATATCATGTTTTTGATACTATCCATCCTAACAAATGTGAGTTGATATTTCATTATAGTTCGGATTTCAATTTTCCTGATAATCAAAGATGTTGCACATCATTTTATAGATATTTTTGGCCATTTGGTTGTATTTTTTGATGAAATATCTGTTAAAGTGCTTTGTCCAATTTTAAATAAATAGAGTATTTATTCATTTTGCTATTGAGATACTGGATTTCCTTCTATGTTTTGGAAATTAGCCTCTAATGACATATGTAATTTGAAAATACTTTTTCCTAATACATAGATTGCCTTTTAATTCTCTTGATTGTTTCCTTTGCTATGCAGATTTTTTGTTGTTGTTGTTGTTTTGTTCTGTTTTTTCTCTTAGTTTGATGTAGCCGCATCTATTTCTTTATTTTGTTGCCTGTTCTTTGGTGTCATATCCAAGAAATCATTGCCCGGCTTTTTGTAAAATTCCTGAAGGACTTTTAACCTGTTTTACATTTAAGTGTTTATTGAGCAGTTCATGGGTTTCCATTTCTTTAGGATTGGTAACTGGAACTTTATTAGTTTTCTTGGGTGTTGTCTTGTTTGCCACCTTCTTCATCATGATCTAGGTTGCCTGGGGTTCATGTCCATATGAAGGAGCAGTCCCTCTTAGAGTTGTTACAGACTGAATTCTAGTTGGCCTGGTTAGAGATTCTAGGCCAGTTGGCTGGCAGAATCCATGAACCAGCCAGCTGGCAGCATCAGCAGGAGGGCCTAATGCCATGATCTTGGCAAGGCCAAGATTGGATCCTGATTGGATCCAGGAGGTGGGGAGAGGCTGGAACCATACTGATAGGCAGGAAGAGCTGGTGCCTGAAATGCAGGCACTTGGGGCTGTCTCTAGAGGTGAAGGTTGATGGGGTTAGAAATGAATCTAAGTGGGCATGTAATTGGGGGCTGCAGATGAGTGTGGCTCCTCCTAGAGCCCTGACAGATGGTACTGTGTCTGAGCAGGACTGGAGCAGAGCAGAGGAGGACGTGACTGCTTCCTGATCTGCTGTCAAGAACTTGATCAGGGATGTGGACCTGTATTCTCAGAGACTTTTCTTAGTCTTGAGAGCTACTGGGGGTAGCGAGTGAACCATTTTCCTGGGTCATAAATCTTCCACAGAGGTAATTTTGTCCGTAAATGGTTGCCACGTCAGCACTCTGTAGGTAGACAAGCAGTGGGGACCACCTATTCTGCCATCTTGTTGATATCATTACCCTGTTCTGTCCTTAAGAAGCAATAGACATGTTCTAATAATTTTTCTATATTAAAAGAACAAAAATATAATCACTCAAAAGGCATAATTTATCTCAAGAAATATGTGCATGAATGCTTCCAGTAGTTCAATTACACTAACTTTCTCTTCTTTTATCAGTGATCACACCATATTTTGCATTGATTTAATTTGGTCATATATTTGAGTAATTTTTAAATATTAATAAGATGCAAATGCCTTTAAAAGATTGTTCTATGTCATGAAAACAGGAAATATATCAGCATATATTTAAACTGACATTTTTCCCCATGGTTATTTTTTCAAGTAATTCTATGAAGTACTTTTTTTTTCAACTCTGGCTACGCTATCATTTTAACTCTGAGGATAGTATGATTTTGTTGCGGAAGAATTAAAACTTATTTTGGGAAAAAGAAACATCATGGAATTCTACTACAAAGATGTATGAATTATTGTTTTTTACCAACACATCATTCTTTACTTTATGTAACACTGGTGTCTACGCTTGCTGTAGGGTACTTTAGAAGGTCAGATAAGCCCAGCAGCAGTAAAAATACTTCACATTCAAAAGGGAAAAGAAAGATGGCAAAAATAAAAATTATTTGATAATAGCAATGAGATTAAAGTTCTTGGTAATTAATTGATTATTGTTTTTTTTTAGTTTCAATAATTATCATTAGAGGTTTTTATAGTATAATTTGGCTTATAAAGTATTTATTTTTCTTTAATGATCAGCATTATTTTTAAAGCAACTTTGATAATATGGCTGTAAATAAGTCCTTGTCTCAGAACAAAATTACTCTTATAATATTGATTGAGAAAAAGTAAAAGGGAAATCCAAATTCTATTAAAGTTTTACTAATAATCAGAGGTAAAATTTATAAGAGTTTGTGGGGTTTTTTTGTGTGGTAAGAATTTTTAATATGAGATCTATCTTGTAAATAAATTGTGAGGTGTACAATACCATATTATTAATTATAGGTACCATAAGTATTGAACAGATAAGTGCTGAGAAGACAAAATATACTTAAATATGAAAGTATATATTGACCACCTAATATTCGCAAGGTTCTTAAGTTGGCTAAGGAATTGAATTACAGAAAATATCATACTTTATCATTACCACAAAAAATTTATAATTTGGTTTCTTATGGCTGAATTGTAATCAATTTTATATACATATCTATTGCATTTTCTTTATCCTTCTCTCTATTATGTCATTTGCAACAATGTGAGTGAGTCTGGAAGACACTAAGTAAAATAATTTAGACACAGAAAGACAAAAACCACATGGTCTCATTCATATATGATACCTCAACAAAACTGATCATACAGAAGTTGAGAGTAGACTAGTGCTTACCAGATACTGGGGAGAGTAGAAGGGAGAGGGACGAGGGGAAGTTGGTCAACAGGGTATCATATGTCATAGCTAGATAAGAAAAATTAATTTTGATCTTTTATGGCACAGCAGGATAAATATAGTTAATAATGTATTGTAATGCCAAAATGGTGTCCTCAAGATTCAAACATGTTATAGTGTATTTAGGAATTTTCATTCTTTAGAAGACTGAATAATGCTTTGTTTTGTGTGTGTGTGTGTGTGTGTGTGTGTGTGTGTGTGTGTGTGTGTGTACACACTACATTTTGCTTATTCATTCTTCCAGTGATGGACATTTGCATTACCTCTGCCTTTTTGTTCCTGGAAATCATACTGCTCTGAATGTGAATGCATGAATATCTCTTTGAGACCCTGTTTTTAATTATTTTTATATGTATCCAGCCCCCAGAGGTGAAATTGCTGGACCATATATAATTCTATCTTATTTAATTTTTGAGGCACCACTATATTATTTTCCATAGTCTACACTCATACCAATGTAGTACAAAGCTCTAATTACACCAGTCCTTGTTATTTTCTTGGGATTTTGTTGTTAATGGTGGTTTGTTTCTTGAGAGAAGCCATTTTAGGGGGCATGAGGCACTATCGCATTGTTGTTTTAATTTGCCGTGCTTTAATAATTAATGGTGTTAGGCATCTTTTCATATTTTAGGGCTATTTGTAAGTCTTTTTTGGAGAATTCCTCTTTCTATATTTAACTGAGTTATTTTTTTGTCATTGAGCCGTTCGTTATATATTCTGGCCATTAACCCCTTATAACATATATGATTTGTAAACATTTTCTCGTATTCCATCAATTCCCTTTTTACTTTCTTCATTGTGTCTTCTGTTTCACAGACATTTTAAATTTTTATTCAGTCTAATTTATCTGTTTTACTTGTGCTGTTGTCTATGTTTTTGAGGTTATATATAAAAATCATTGCCTAATCCAATGTCATGAAGTTTTTTTCATTTCTTCTCATTGCTTTACAGGTTTAAATCTCAGTTTGAATTAACTTTTTACATGTGTGTAAGGTAAGGGTACAGATTCATTTTCTTTCATGTGGATATCCTGTTTTTTTAACAGCATTTGTTAAAAACACAATCATTTTCCCTGAATGGATAGTCTTAACCCCTTTGTCAGAAATCATTTATCTCAGTTGGGCATGGTGGCACATGCTTGTAATCCCAGTACTTGGGAGGCTTCAGAGGATCTGGGTTCGCGGCAAGCCTCAGCTACTTAGTGAGCCGCTCCACAATTTAGTGAGACCCTGTTTCAAAATAAAGAATAAAAAATAGGGCTGGGGGGTGTAGCTCAGAGGTAGAATGTCCCTGGGTTCAATCCCCAGTACTGCAAATAAATAAATAAATAAATAAATAAATTAGAAATCATTTATCTCTGTGCTTCTAGTTTAAGTGTCTGTATGTCTATATGGACTATATGTCTGTCCTTATGCTATTACCACACTGTTTTGAATATTGTAGCTTTAAAATAAGTTTTGAAATCAGGGAGCATGAGACCTCCAGCATTGTTTTATTAAAGATTGTTTTGGCTTCCCAGGGTTCTGTGAAATTCCATATTAATATTGGTATAGAATTTTTTCTATTTCAGCAAAAACGCCATTGAGATTTAAAATGGATTATATTAAATCTATATATCACTTTGAAAAATAGTAACACTTGGCCGGGCGTGGTGGCCCACACTTGTAATCCCAGTACTTTGGGAGGCAGAGACTGGAGAATCTGGGTTCGCGGCCAGTCTCAGCTCTCAATCTCTCTCTCTCTCTCTCTGTCTGTCTCTCTCCCTATCTCTCTCTCTCTCTCTCTCTGTCTCTCTCCCTATCTCTCTCTCTCTCTCTCTCTCTGTCTCTCTCTCTCTCTACCTAGTGAGGCCCTCCATAACTTCGTGAGACCTGGTTTCAAAATAAAGTATAAAAAAATAGGGCTGGGGGTGTAGCACAGAGGTAGAACGCCCCTGGGTTCAATCCCCGGTACCGCAAAAAAAAAAAAAATAGTAACACTTTAACAATATTAACCCTTCCCATACATCAACACTAAACATGTCTTTGTGTATTCTTTCATTGTCTTTAGTAATGTCTTATGGTTCTCACTATACAAACTTTTAACCTTATTTATTTTTATTGGTGTATTATAATTTTACATAATAGTGGAATTCATTGTTACATATTTGTACATGCATATAACATAATTTGGTAAACTTCATTCTCCAATACCTCATTTTTCCCTCTTTCCTCCCTCCCCTGTTTTCCTTCCTCTACTCTGCTAATCCCCCCTTATATTTTCATGAGAATCCACCTTTCCCCCATTTTTTCTCTATAGCTTCCATATATAAGAGAACACATGTGACCTTTGAATTTCTGAGTCTATCTTATTTCACTTAGCATGATGTTCACCAGTTCCATACATCTTCCTGCAAAGGACATGTTTTTTTTATGGCTGAGGAGAACTCCATAGTGTATTTATATCACATTTTCTTTATCCACTCATTTATTGACAGATATCTAGACTGGTTTTATAATTTGAGTATTGTAGATTGTGCTGCTATAAACATGGGTATGCATGTATCACTATAGCATGTTTACTTTAATCCTTTCAGAAAAATACTGAGAGTCATTTAAACCTAGGGTCTCACATATGCTAGGCAAGAGTTCTACCACGGAGTACATTTTAAATTATGTTACAGGGCTTTCTATTCTCTTCCACTGATCTAGTTATCTGTACTGTTGATAATACCATTTAATTCTCATAGCCAGTTTGTAACAAACATATGTGCATACCAGAATAAGTATTTCTTTTCTTCTTTAAATATTCTTGGCACCTCATATAGTAGCAATGGAATTACATTCAGAAAAATGCATGGACTCCATCATTTTACAAACATTCTAAGGTGGGTCCATGGTCATATCTGTGGTTCATCATTGACTGGAACTTTCTTTTTTTTTTTTGCGGTACCGGGGATTGAACCCAGGGGCGTTCTACCTCTGCGCTACACCCCCAGCCCTATTTTTTATACTTTATTTTGAAACCGGGTCTCATGAAGTTGCGGAGGGCCTCACTAAGTAGCTGAGGCTAGCCGCGAACCTGGATCCTCTGGTCTCAGCCTCCCAAGAACTGGGATCACAAGCGTGCACCACCATGCCTGTCCTTGGTTTACTTACATTTTTAAAGTCTTACACACCAAGAATGATCCTTAGGACATGACAGGTATGCTTTACAGCATTTCATCATAAACCTTAGAAAACAACTTCACTGTAAGGCACTGTGTACAAAAAGTATAATGCCTTAAAACTATCCCAATTACATACGTTAAAGGTTTTGTTATATCCTCTTAGTATGCTAGACTAAAATAGCTTGCTTCATATATCAAATGAAGTATGAAGTATGCTAACAGCAATACTTTTTGTATTTGTAATATTTATTAAACCAATAAATCCCTGATATTTGAAAGTTGCCCCAGCATTTTTAGATTTTGCTAATAAAGTAGTTCTCTAAATGCTAATCTTGTCCAATCAAGCTATATTAAATGGGTGCTTTCATTGGTATTTTAAATTTATTAAGATCCTTAATATAAATGAGGAGACACAAGGTTAATTTTTTAGGGGATGTTTTATAGCAATATGTTATTTTTATGGTGACTAACATATACACTCTTTACTGAACAAATTGAAAAAAGAAAACTGCAGATAAAATTGTCACTTAGATAAAGTGTCTGCAATGAGTTTTTGTGTGTAGTGGAAAACTGTTTTATATATGCCTGTCATAATGCTGTGTTTGCAGTTCAGTAAATATATGGCTTAAGCCAAATAACTGTGTCAGCAGTTGATTACAGATCAATATGTTCACAGTACTGCTGAGTGCTGAATTAAGAGGAAAAAGTTCTGTTTCAGAGACAAATAATGTTGATGACTCAAGAAAACTTTTATTTAGGATATACTTCTAATATGGAGTAAGATAGTATATTACTTAGAACATCATAGTTTGTATTTTTATTTATTTTTCCCCAGTACAAGATCTATTCTCTCAGCCCTTTTTATTTTTATTTTGAAAGGGAGTCTGGCTAAATTACTCTGCACTGACCTAGAATCTGCAATTCTCCTGTTTCAGCCTACTGGATTACAGGTGTGTGCCACCACGCCTGACTTAATTTGTATTTTTAAATCACTGCTCACTAGATTAACTAGTCATTTGTGAAATTTTAGTTGATTAATTTATTTTATAAAATCTATTTAAACATAGTTTTAGTGTACCCTTAAGTTAGATACATTCACCAAAGATGGAGTTCTAATCCCTTAACAGTATTATTTATGATGTTCTGATTTCATTGAATTTGGAGCTTTGTCAATGTTAATATACATGATATTACAATTCAGTGAATTCACCAACTGGTATAAAATACCAGTACTTGTACTTTGCTGTAGACTTGCAGTTCAATTCCTATGGTTTATAAAATTTTCCTGTAAAGCCAAGTAGAGTGGTGCCCACCTACAATCCCAGTACTTGTGAGTCTGAGACAGGAGGATAACATTCTTGAGTTGAGTTCAGGATAACTTAATGAGACCCTATTTCAAATTAAAATACAATGGGCTGTAGCTCAGAGGTAGAACACCCCTATGGGTTTAATCCCCAGTATCACACACACAAACACACACACACACACACACGCACACACACATACTTCCTATGAAATGTGAATAGATATTTTAAACACTGTAAACAGTTTTAATTTAAATAGCATACTATATAGTAATTCAATTGTTTAATAATTTACTTCCATGAACATCGTTTTTCTACTTTTCTCTAATAACTTTAAAGAGAAATCAATTTATAAGCTATTCACTGAATCATTTAATTCTTAAAGCAGATAAGAGACTTTGGAATAATTACTATAATTTTATGGGCAGGAAAAGTGATTCTGAGATAAGTGGCTTATATATGAAACTGATATTAATAGCAATATTCTCAAGATTTGGGGTAAGGTCTTCTGACTCTGAATCCTACATATGCTATTTTTACTGAATTTAAGTGAACAAAAGCATTTGAATTTTCATTTTTGCTATAAGATGCTACTAGACTTAGCCTATATAAGATGAATTATACATAAAGTAATGCCATAGGCCTCTTGAAACAATTAAGTCATCTCTTACCTTGTAGTGAGAATTCAAAGACATAACTTTTAAGATGACAGTGTATAACAAGGAATTATGCCTCTTAGAGGGTTAAAGTGAGTAGGGGTCTCTTCAATAAATAGTATTGGCAAAGCCAAATATGCATATGCAGAAGAATACAACCATATCCCTTTTCTCTCTATATACAAAAATCAAAACTCAAAATATATCAAAGACCTGAAACTATGAAATTGCTACAAAAACCATAGGGGAACATTTTAGGACATTGTGTAGGCAATTATTATTATTCTTATTCTTATTATTATTATTATTACAATTATTAGTATTATTATATAGGAACCTAAGAGCATAGGCAAAAGTAAAGACAAATGGGATTATATCAAATTTAAGAATTTCTATATCACAAAGGAATAACTAATAGAGATAGTGTCAGAGTTAAGGTCACTAGAGACAGCCTAAAGAACAGAAAACATTATTTTCAAACTGCTTATCTGAGAAAGGTAAATATGCAGAATATTCTTGATATCACAGGCCTAAATGATCCAATTTAAAAATGGACTAAAATTCTGACTAGATATTTCTTACAGGAAGGCATAAAAATGGCCAAGAAATGTATTAAAACATTCTCAATCTCTCTAATCATGAGGTAAATGCAAATCAAATCACAATGAGATATCATCTCTCTTGAAGTTCAAGGCCAGTCTTGGTAACTTAGCAAGACCTTGTTCCAAAATAAAAAATAAAAAGGGCTGGAGGTGTAGCTCAATGGTATAGTGTTTCTCGGATTACGTTCAATTCCCAGTACCACAACGATAAAATATAATAAAACAAAAAGGCAATAAATAACAAATTCTGATAAGAACACAATGAAAAGGGAATTCTTATATAATGCTGGTAAAAATGTAAGTTAGTACAGCTAATATGGAAAATAATATAGATGTTCCCTTTAAAAGTAAATAAAAACTATCATATAAACCAGTAATCCCCTTACTGGGTATATATCTAAATCAAATCATTATATCAAAGAGATAACAGTATCCCATATGTACTGCAGCACTATTCATAATAGCCAAGGTGCAAAATCAACCAAGTGGTCTTTTGGTGGATGAATGGATAAGGAAAGTGTAGTATATTATTCAGCCAAAAAAGGGAAGAAAATTTTATGATTTGCAGCAATGTGTATAGAATTAGAAGTAATCAGGTTAAGTAAAATAAGCTGGACACACTCTCACTCATTTGTGCAAAATAAAAAGTTAATCTCAAAGAGGAATGGAGTAGAATCATGGTCACTTGGGGACTATGGGGGGGAGTTACATAGGGACACCCAAATAAAGTTATAGATGAGGAATTAGTTCTGCTTTTCTGTTGCATGGTAACTATTGTTTACAACAATACATGACATATTTTGAAATAACTAGAAGAGTACAAAACTTTACAACACATAGAATGATCAATGTTCGATATGATGGAAGTGCTTATTAACCTGATTTGATTAATACAAATTATATATGACTATAAAATTAGTATACTGTGCCCCATAAAGATGTAAAAATACTATGTGGAGAATGATGGGGTGGGAAATGTTTTGCCTTTATTTCTGTCTTTAAATTCCCACTGGCTTGTTGTTTCAAATGAATTTAAGGAATGATTTGTCTATATCTGCACAGAATGAGGATGGTATTTTAATGGGGATTGTATTAAATCTGTAGATCACTTTTGGAAAGAAGGCCATTTTGATGAAATTTATTCTGCCTATCCAAGAGCATGAGAGATCCTTCTACCTTCTAAGATTTTATTCACTTTCTTTCTTTAATGTTTTAGAGTTTTCATTGTAGAAGTCTTTTACCTCCTTGGTTAGATTTATTCCTAAGTATTTTACTTTTTTTGAGGTTATTGTGAATGGAAATGTCTCTGGATTTCTTTTTCAGTAAATTTATGGTTGCAATATAGGACAGCTTCTGATTTTTTTAGATTGATTTTGTATCCAGAGACTTTGCTGAATTTTTTAATCAGTATAATAAATGCTGGCAAAGATGTAGAGAAGTAGGAACTCTGATACACTGCTGGTAGAATTGCAAATTAGTGGAACCACTTTGGAAAACAGTGTGAAGAATTATCAGAAGAATAAAATTGAACCTACCATATGACCCAGCTATACCACTCCTGGGTATCTACCCAAAGGAACTGAAACCAGACTACCATAGTAATGCTTGCATATCTATGTTTATAGCTGCACAGTTCATAATCGCCAAACTATGGAACCAGCTGAGATGTCCATGAAAGATGAATGGATTGCAAGTTTATGGGATATATAAACAGTGGAATTCTACTCAGTCATAAAGAAGAACAAAATCATGTCATTTGCAGGTAAATGGATTTAATTGGGGAATATTATGCTAAGTGAGATTATTCAGTCACAAAAAGTGAAGGACCAGATGTTCTCCCTATACGCAGAAGCTAGGGAGAAATTGGGACGCAGAAGGAGAAACCTTAGTGGAGTGAAGGAAGTGAACTAACTGAGGGAGATGGGAGGGGGAGGAAGACTTGAAGAGGGAAACACCTCAATTGTCATGATGTACATACACAAACACATCAAAGCTAATCAATGTGTTGAGCACGAAAAGGTGAGGAGGTAGAGAGAGTGGGGTGGGAACTTGGGGAGGGCTCCAAAAGTACTGTGTGCATGTATGCCTCTATTACCCTGAACTTCATCAAGATGTATTTTTACAATGCACCAATAAAACAAAATTTTCCACTGGTTTGATAATGTGTTTGAAACACTGAATTTCTTTTTCAAACATGGAAGGCCTGAAACCTACAATTTTTTTTTCTACCTACTAGAACCACAATACCATTCCTCTCATAGGACCTTGACATCTCTCTTTTATGTTCTCAGGTAATGTAAGTAGTCATGTCTGCCTTGGGAACCAGGGATTCCTGTCTTTTTCACAAGCAACAGAAACCTCATTTAAATTAACCCTTTGTTGCTAGATTTTTTATAAATCAGGTCACTATTTCTGCACATTTAACTTCTCTCTTCTATCTCTGATGAAATCTACATATGTTAATCAGGGTGTCACAGAGCCATTTCAAATTCTTGACTTCTCACATACCTTCCCTTCAACAATGAAGAAAAAGGGTGCTAAGTGAATAAAAAAATGAGAATGAAGAAAAAATTAGGGAAATGGTTATACAGAAGAAGAAAAAAAAGAAACATAAAAGAGTCTCAAAGTGAATTTTAGCCATTATTTACATTACAAGACTAATGTGATTTAACACACACAATGAAATATGTCTTAAGTACATTAACCAATATTTAATTGTATTATTTCAAATTGTATTGGATGTATAGGTATTGATAAACTCCCTCACGTATTTCTGACTATATATACTTTACGCACAGCCTTTGGGAGTTTAGGAAAGTACAAACAGAAAAGGAAGATTTTCATCCCTTTTTTTAAGTAACAAAGATACACTAAGATAGCAGGTATGGTTGAATATAACAAGCCAAGTTTACCTGGAAAATCTCTAAAAATAAAAGCAAAAGCAAACACAAAACCCGCCTTTGTTATATTCAGGTAGTTTCATCCCTAGATTTAGTGGCTCAAGTGCCCAACAAGACTAATCTGAAAAATACACACACACACACATACAATGTAGGAATGTAGTTATAGAACTATAAATACTTGTGAAATTTTGTATCATCAGGGTGAAAAAATACTCAAGAGAAAAAAAGTAACAACAGAAAATGATATTACCTTTGGGGTTTTCATAATTAATGCAGAGTCCTAGATTTCAGTGAAGTACTACCTTAAAGTTTAGAGAGGCAATTATTTTGAATTTAGTATTCTGTATCCAGCCAAGCAATCAATCCATGTGAAGTCTAAGTAAAGGCATTTTTGTACAATATTTGTGTTCCCTTAGGAATGTCACTTGAAGAGATGTTTAATTAAAATGTGAGAATTTACCATGAAAAGTTTATACATGGAATGCATAAATTAAATGATGAAACCAGGTAACAAAAAGAAGCTCTGATAGATATAACAGCAGCATTCTGGAAGATAAAAAATGTATCTACGATAGAGGGATATAGTGATACACATCTAGGAACCCTAGGTCCTAATATTTTAAGATAGTAATTGAATACAAAACACAGAAAGCTATGAATTAATTTTAAATTGTCTTCTGAAGTAGAAGATAATTCCGTACCCGTATATACAGATAGTTCTCCCAGCTGAGAAAAGTCAGGTATTGCTTACTAATTACAAAAATAGCCATTATTTACAAAGTGCATGTTTCACCAACGTGCAATCTGCACAAGGCTGTTGCCTACAAAGTCAAACAGTTAAACAGTTGGTTTTTCTTGTGCATTGAGCATGACAATTTCATTAATGTATACAAATTGAAAAGGAAGATCACACCAATCATTCACATTGTTTCATCCATATTCATCAAAAACTAAAATCAACCTTAAATAGGTACACAAATTGAAAAGGAAGATCACACCAACCAATCTCACTGTTTCCTCTACACTCATCAAAACCTAAAATCAACCTCAAATAGGTAAACAGGTTAAAATTTGAGAGATAACCATACAATTAAATCTTATTCAGCAATAAAACTAAAGCCACAAAAAGCATATATGAATTTTAAATTATTATTACTAACAGGGGGAAAGCAATCTGCAAAAGCTACTTATGTGTGATTCCAATTGCAGATGTCCTGCGAAAGGCAACTATAGCAAAGATGAGTGGTATAGCCAGAACATATGGTGGGTCCATTCCCAGCTTTCTGAGGAATCTCCACACTGATCTCCATAGCAGCTGAACTAATTTACAATCCCACCAACAGTGTAGAAGAGTTCCTATTTCCCCACATCCTCGCCAACATTTATTGTTATTCAACTTCATGATGATTGCCATTCTGATTGGGGTTAGATGGAATCTCAGAGTAGTTTTGATTAACATTTCCCTGATTGCTAATGATGTTGAACATTTTTTTCATGTATCTATTGGCCATTTGTATCTCTTCTTTATTGAAGTGTTTATTCAATTCAGTTGCCCATTTCTTGATTGGGTTATTTTTTTTTAGTGTAAAGTCTTTTAAGTTCTTTGTATAGTCTAGACATGAGTCCTCTATCAGAAGGATAGCTGGCAAAGATCTTCTCCCATTCTGTAGGTTTTCTCTTTAGACTCTTGATGGTTTCTTTTGATGTGAAGAAACTTTTTAGCTTAATGCCATTCTATTTACCACACCTGGGTATCTTTCCAAAGGGATTGAAATCAGAGAAATGCAGTAATATCTGCATACCCATGTTCATAGCAGCACAATTCACAATAGCCAAATTATGGAACCAACCTAGGTATCCATCAACAGATGAATGGATTACAAAATTATGGGAAATGCATACAATGGAATTCTACTCAGCAATAAAGAAGAACAAAATTATGTCATTTGCAAGAAAATGGAAGGATCAGGAGAACATTATGTTAAGTGAAATTAGCTAGTCACAGAAAGTAAAGGGACATATATTTTCTCTAATATGTGCAAGCTAGGGAGTATAGGGATACCAGAGGGATTCCAGATAATGGAGGAGAAACCTCAGTGGAGCCAGGGAGGTGGACTAAGGGAAGGGGGGGAGACTGAGGTTCATTAATGGAAATTCTACCATGACTATGTGTACATATGTGAATATACCAATGTCAACCTCAGTACTCTGTATTGGGAAAGGAGGAAATGAGGAGGTGGGGGGGCGCACCAAATGCTGAGTGCATGTATACCACTGTCAACATGATTTACATTATGATGTGAGATTATACTGCACCAATAAAAGTACATTAATAAAAATAAGATGAAAGGATAAAAGATCACTCTGGACATGAGGGTGCTATAGGGTTAATTGTGTCCCCACCACTCATGTGTTAAAGCCATAGAACCCCAGTACTGCTGGATGAGACTGTATTTGAAGATAGACATTTAAAAAGGCAATTAAGTTATTAATTAATTAAGAGGTAGATACTAATTCAATCATAAAGGTGTCCTTATGACAGAAGGAGATTAGGCCAAACAAGGAAAATTGGGGTGCATGTACTCAGGGGTACCACTCTGCAAAGAGGCAGCCAGCAGGCAGGCCAACTGAAAAGAAGCCTAAGAGAATACACTAGTGACACCCAGACCTCAAGGTTCTGTACTATAAGACTGGGAGAAAGTATGTTTCTGTTGTTTGAGCCACTTTGTTTGTGGTATTTTATTATGAAAACACAGCACTCTAATGCAGGAGCTGTGTGGAAACACTAAATAGTTGAATCACAGGAGATGTTATAAAGTTTTGAAGTTGTGAAATTGTTCTGCATGGTATTGGAATTGTAGATACATAATATTATGCTTTGCTTAAAACTCAGATTTTATAACACAGAAATGAAGTCGAATGCATTCAAATTAAAAAGTCATTTAGGTGATCAGGGAATTCTAGAATGAAAGGAAGACTTGCAAAATCATCAGACTATAGTAAAAATATCTGAATGTGTGGGAGAAGAATGTTATTGACTTTGGAAATGATTAGTGTCTTTCAGATTAAAGGTAATAAAAAAGGACTGTAAATAAGTAATGTACCCCAGTTGATACAGATTCTTTATTTCCCATAAAGGTATAGGTTAAGAATTTTAATAACACTATACATCAACCCTGGAACTAAACAATTAAATAAATGGATGTCAGATACTGGGAACAAATCCACTATTGCACTTCAACACCCTTCCATCAGTAATTAACAGTTCCAGGAGACAGAAATCAGTATGAATATAGTTGACCTGAATAGCACTATCAATCAACTTGATGGCATTTATCTAATATCCCATTGAACAACATCAGAATGTACATCTTTTTTTCACGCTCACTTAGAACTTTCAACAAAGATTTCTGTGCCAAAATATAAATGTTGACAAAATAAAATAAAAAAACAGAAATCACACAACAAAGTTATTGCACCACAATGTCATTAAAATATAAAGCGATAACAAAAAATAGCTATAAAATCTCAAAATATTTGGAGATTAAACTAAATACCACCACATAACTCATGTGTTAAAAAGAAGTTTAAATAGTAATTGGAAAATATTTTGAAGTAAATGAACATATCATTTAGCAAATTGTGGCTTGCAATGGAAACTCTACTTAAAGAAAAATGTGTAGGATTAAATGTATATATTTTTAAAAAACAAAAATCAATGATTTATGCTTACAACTTCAAAAGTTGGAGGGAGGGTAGGCATTTTAATCTATTCAATCAAAGAGAACAAAAATTTTAATTGTATTAATTTGGAGCAGAAATTAATACAATTAAAATAGGAAAATAATATAAAAATAAAAAAAGCAAAACCTGATTATTTCACATGAACACTAAATTGGTAAGTTTCTAGCTAGGCAAACAAAGCAAAAAAAGGAAGACAAAAATAAACAAATATTATGAATGAATGAGGTGGCAATATTACTGATTCATGGACATTAACGCTACTACATGCAAATATTCTTCAATTTGGTTGGCTGAAAAATACTTAATAGTTCTGTGGTAGTTTCCTAAGATTTGGGAAGTTTTTACTATTATTTCTTTTAATAAGCTTTTTGTTCCTTTCTTTATCTCTTCTCCTGCTGGATTTTTTAATCTAAGATTTTGCTGTCTTGATTATATCCCATAGATCCTATGCAGCTTATTCATTTCTTTTCAGTCCTTTTTTTTCCTCCTCCGAGTAGATGACTTTAAATTACCTGTCTTTTAGTTTGCTTTTCCTTTCTTTTGCTTGATCTAGTCAGTTGTTGAAAACTCCTTATTTTTCATTTCAGTTGTATTTTTCAAATGCAACACATGTATTTCATTCTTTCTTATGTTTTTATTTATTGAGCTTCTCATTTTATTGACTTTTTCCCAGATTTTTTCAAATTACTTACCTGTGTTCTCTTGTGGTTCACAAAGCTTCCTTAGATCAATTATTTTGAATTCTTTATTTTGCAATCTTTTTTCAGTTCATTTTCTTCGAAATCTATTGTGATCCTTTAATAGTGTCATATTTCCCTGATTGCTTATTTGCTTATAGCCTTGGGATGGTATGTGTCTGCACATTCAAAGAATCAGTCAACTTAGATTTTCTGGACTGACTAAAGACTGTCCTCTATATAGGTATGAGGGGGATGCTGTTGTGTGCTGTGAACGGGGTTGAGTAGCATTGGGCAACAAATATGAGTATATGATGTGGCACTTGATCTCAGCGGAGGGAAATGTCTTAGCAACTCTCGTAGCTGGTATCTATTTTTCTGAGCAAAAGCTGTTGGAAGTTTAAGATGACTGTAAGGACTTCTCTGGTCCCCAGTGGCACCTATGAATTCAGTGATAAGAGGTCAGGGCAGGCAGCAGTGTGGGTCAGTGCCTGTATTGTAGGCATGCTCAGTTACAGGGGCAAGGATGCATGAGTATGATTTCAGGGGCCAACTGTGGTTCAGCAACAGAGCTTAGACCAGTCACATGTGTAACGGTGGACCTGAGCTGTAAGTATGCATGCATGTGCAGCTGGAAGGGCCAGCTATCAGTTTCAACATGGTGGTGGGAGTTGGCACCAAGGTATGTGGAGATAGCTGCTTATGCATATGCGTCATTGAGGGCCAAGGCTAATGGCATACATTGGTAGCTGTAAAGTTAGCCATAGTCATGAGTAAAGTGATGCAGGCTGAGGACTATGGTGGAGGCCCAGGAATATGTGTGGGCATGCATATGGTGGTTGTGCGGGGTACCTAAGAAATGTTTCCTACAGCAGCAGAAACAAATCCAGAGAGCAGGGGATCAGAGGGATAATGGCTTAGACTTAGAAACTATGAAGTAGAAAAATAGATGACTATGACTTTTATTAGTGAATGTTGCTGCTAGGGTCCCCTGTATCTGTGCTAGCTGCTAGTTTTCTATGGCAAAACTGCTGGAGTCCACGTACTGAATACTTCAGTATCTTTCATGATGAAAGCTGCAGGTGGTACATGGCAGACATGAGGGCTGTGAAGGTCTTCAGCAGAGAAGTCTGCTGATCTCTGTGCAAAGCGGGCCGCTGGGGACCATGGAAACTCTCACTGTGTGGTTGATGCTGATAGCCCCCGCTCTTTTCCAGCAATGTGGGTGGGGTGAAACTGAAGCTGGTCATTACAGTAATGCCCCAAATCCAAGGGAAGCTGTTCATTTACCCTGCTCTCCTTTATCCTACAAGGATACTGATTATCCAGAAAGTTTCCTTTCTAGGCTGTGCAGTTCTGGTCTGGGGGATGAAGTGATGCAGTGAAAATAAAACTGTCCTGCCCGCTCTTTTTGAGTGATTATTCTTTTTTTCTTCTAGTCTATTGCTTTAGCCTCTTCAGTGGTTGGATCTTTCAAAGTTATTTTTATTCGTGCATAGCTGCCAAATTGTTGTACTTTCTGGGAAAAAAGAAGGATGAAATCTACTCTGCCATCTTATTGATGTCACTCCATTTTTTCTTTTGCTATTTTAGAACTATCCATGTAAAATACACTTTACTATTATATATGCATATATAATATATATGATATATATATATATATCTTAATATGTTTATATGTGCAAACTTATTTGAATAATTTATCATAGTGATTATAATGTATTCATATATTTTAGAACAATTTTACAGTGGATCTAATAATAATACCAACATTTTACCAGCAATATCCAATAGTTTCCTTTCTAAAGGGTGCATTTATTTGTCACCTTTTTCACTTTTAGTCAAAATTCAGATACAAAGATGTAGTCATGTGGAGAAATAGAGACAATTCATGGGTAGAGAACTAAGTGCCAATTAATGTCAGTTTGAGGCATGTGTTAAAGATCCCCAAGCAGGACAATTTTTGCTTGAGGCTGAATTTTCAGGTCAAATTAGGCAAAGACACAAACTGGTGTGTCATCCTATATTTGAATGTGATTTGTACCAGAATAGAAACAAATGGAAAGGATCCCAGTTTGGGTTATAATCAATTTTAAAGAAATCATCTTAAAATATATGAAAGGGAAAATATTAAACAAGCAAATGAAAAAGAACAACAATCACAACAAAACAGAATTCTTGCTCTGCCAGCATAAATGAGGATGCTTAAATTGAGTCGTCTCAGTACCATATGGAGTTGGAATTGTCATTGTGCTCCTTTGATTCATTTTCTGACTTAGAAAACTGAAGATGATCATAAATTAAATTCATTTATTCAGCATTTAAAAATGTTAAATACATTGGCAAAATGATAAATAACAGTGACATGAATTCATAACATAGAGTTATATCCCATGTTAACAGTAAGAATTTAGAACAATTATATAATCTTGTTGAGCCAAATGTAGAGCCTCAAAATGTGTTAAGCCAAAAGCCAACACAACTGAAAATAAAACTCGATCATTCAACAACTATAGCTGAATATTTCAATAACTCATTTTAATAATTGATAGAAACTCTTGACCTAAAATAATCAAGAATGTTAAAGACTTGAACAACACTATTGATCAACTTAATTGCCGCATACAGAATAATCCAATGACTACAGAATACATGAACATTTCATATGTACACAGATCGTTTTCTGAATGGACCATATGACTGAGTGTAAAATTTTCTAAGTAAATTTAAATTTGTACATTTTGTTCTCTGTCTCCAATAGAATTATATATCAGGGACCTAAATACATAAAAAAAGAAGGAAAAGAAATGGATAAGTTTCCAGGTTAACCAACACATATAAATATCCACAGCTCAAATAAGTAATCACAATGGGAATTTGAAAATATTCCGATCTCAGTACAAATTTTAGTCATAGCAAAATGCAGGGAATGAAACTAAAACAGGGGACAAATAAAAATTATAACTGGAAACACCTAAATCAGAAAATAAATATCTTAATAATGAAAGTTTCTATCTAAGTACTAGAAAAAATCACACTACACTCAAAGGATGAGGAAGAAAATAATAAAATTAGAGCAGAAATCAATGCAATAGAAAGCAGAAACACAAAAGAGAAAATAAATAAAACCAAAAGTTTGTTTCTTGTAAATATTAACAAAATATACAAACTCATATTTAGACTGATTAAAAACATAAACAGCATAGTGCATATTTGAGGAACAATGAATTTATAAACAATAAGTCAGTCCAAATTGATTAATTGAATTCTCTTTATTAATACATCTATTAATTGGATCAACTGCTTATTATGTGCATGATATTGTGTTTATTGATATGACAAGTTGGAATTTTAAAAATGAATAATTTCATGGATTCATGACTGAACAAAATAAAGATAAATTATGAAGTTACACATCAATTAACTTATATGCTATTATGATGTGTGCTATATAATTTAATGATTAAATTTAATACTATAGGCATTCTTACAACTTTCAGAGCATGATTTTGGGGGTTTTACTTTAACTCTGGAAACACAGTGATAACACAAATAGTTATAATAATATCATTTTTATTCTTTTTTTAAAACATAGATATGAATATTAGACATTTTGGGTAATTTGCTACTAGCAAAAAATGAGAAATTGAACAATCTAAGATTGTGTCTAGGATCTGGGAATTATGAATTGATGCTTTTAACCACAACTATAGTTTGGGTAAATATCTCTCAAAGTTCTAGTAGTTAAAAGTTTGGTCTCCAGAGTGGCACTATTGGGAGATGGTGAAATCTTCAGGAGGTGGATCCTAGAAGGAGGTCCTTAGTTTTTTTGGTTATGCCCTCAAATGGGATTGTGGAGCCCTGGTCTCTTCCTGTTTCTCTTTTGCTTCCTAGTCATGAGGTAAGAAATTTGGTCCACTAGGTCCACTAGGTCCTCTCTGCCATTGCTATCTGGCATGTCTACCAGAGGCACAAAGCAATGGGTTCACTTTGTCAAAAAGAAAAGCAATCTTTTCTATCAAAGTTACAAGATCACATAGAAACTGGTAGGCTTCCATTTTGTAACTGTAGCTTAGGCATCCATTTTGTAACTTTTGTACACGTGTCTCTCTGTTCCATTCCTGGATGTACTGGTTTCATATTTCTCCTTTTGTAAAATCTGCCCAGAAAAAAAAAAACAACCAACCGGATTAGGTTGTGAAGTTTTACTCCAGCCAGTGGGTTATGGAGCAGTGGCCCATGTGTTAGGGGGATAAAAGACTCCATGCCATGTGTTTGCTGGACCCTTCTGGACAGAAGTAAGTCGTCTTGCCAAGTTATTTTTGTTTTCATGAGGTTCCCCCCCTCCTTTTATTTGCAGCTTCTCTAAAATCCGTTTCTAGTAACCCTTTGCTTTCATGACTTGTATTTTTTCCCTTTATTTGTGGTTTCCCGAAAATTCATTTCTAATTACCTTATCTTGACCTAGAACCTCTATAACAGTCAAAATAAAGCTTTATTATAATAAATTAATAATCTTAGTTATACTGATGGAAAACTAATACAACCAACATGTTATATCACTTTAGTGTATGGTCATATGTTTTGATCAGTCCTTTGAAAAAAGGTTAGACTTTTCCTGTTGTCCAGGAATTATAATGCGACAATCAGGGGGAAAAAAGAACCATAAATTCTTTCCTTCTTTGGGGGATATATTTCTCTTACCTGTAAAAAAAAAAAAAAAGGAAACACAAATTAACCCAAATTGTCATCATTTAAATTTATTTCAAACTTGAAAGAATTTTTGAGCCAATTGACCTTTGTTAATTACAGAATCAACTACATCTACGTGAGTTATATTTTTATATCTAGCATTTGTTAATAACAATTCTGGTTCTGTATTTTGCATATAAAGAGCATGCTGATGTCACTTGCATAAAAATATCACCCAAATAAAACAAGAATGCTATCTTACTTTTAGTATTTGAGAAAAATTGAACTATTTTCTATGAAATATTTCTTATAAATTAATGAAGATATTATATAAATTTAAAAAGTACTTACCAATAGGTACTTCAAAATTGAGTAACGAAATTATATGAAACAACATATGCAATTAGATGCAATAATTTATATTCCTTTGTTATGGACCTGAAGAAAAGGGACACAAAGTGTATAAGGGTCTTTTCCCCAAAAATATTTTGCATTTGGTGCCATATCTGCTTAATTTCTTTTAGTCTGAATTAATGACCTATTGAAATATAACCATAACCTCCAAACTTATTGATTTAAAACAGGAATCATTTGTTTTCTTGGTTTTTGTGGTTCAGAAACTTAGAAATGCATCAGTCTTGTGACTTTGTCTTGTGTTCCCTCCAGAGACTGCAACTGAAGTGTTGGCCAGGGCTCTAGTCTTGCACTCTACAGGGGCTGAAATCTGACCTGCCTGTGGCTCATCCCATGCCTGGAACACAGTTATTGGTGTTAGGAAGCAAGCTCAGTTCTATTCCACATAGGCTTCTCGCCTAACCATGGTGGTGTCCTCTTTAATCATTAATCTGGAACTGTGCATCATCTTTCCATAACCCCCCATCTTTTCTACAAGACATTGATGATGTTCTTCTAGAATATTCTGAAGTCTAGGATTTTCTGATTATTTTCCCTCATTTGGGGGAGATTTAGATAATGTGGAATCCCCAGTCGGAAACATCAGGTAGAAAAGATGATTTGTTAAAGAAAGTTATAAAATTAACACAATCAACCATGCAATTGGTAAAGCTACAGGAAATGCATTGAATTGGGAATAAGAGAAACCAACATGCATCTCTGATGTTCAGGAGGGAATTCCAAAAATAGGAGGTGGGGGTAGATTCTCTTCCATTTTAAAATCTATACATTTTTCATTGCTTTTGCTAAGTAAAGTGTTATTTTGTTTTGTTTTTGTGGTACCAGGGATTGAACCCAGAGGCGTTCTACCTCTGTGCTACACCCCTGGCCCTATTTTTTTATACTTTATTTTGAAACTGGGTCTCACGAAGTTACGGAAGGCCTCACTAGGTAGAGAAAGAGAGAGAGACGGGGGAGAGAGAGAGAGAGAGCTGAGGCTGGCTACGAACCCGGATCCTCCGGTCTCCGCCTCCCAAAGAACTGGGATTACAAGCGTGCGCCACAAATCCTGGCTTAAGTAAAGTGTTATTTTGAGGATGGATCTGTTATAAAAGCCAGTTTGGTGAGGAATCACCTGCATTCTCTGTCTCTGGCCATCTGATGGCTTTTGCCACTTTAGGACTCTGCCAACACAAAAGCCATCACCAGTTTAAACTTAAATCATAACCATGAGCCAAACTAAACCAAACCTCTTTTCCTTATAATTTACTCAGTCTGTGATATTTTGCTATCAGCAACACAAAACCTACTTTGGCATTATTGCTATTAATAATAAAATAAATGTATACATTTGTTGTATGCTAATATCAAAATAAGTGATCTTTAGGAAAAAAGTGCTTCAAGTATGGTTATTTAATTTTAAGTGTAGTTTTTCATATTTTTATTAAACTCCATACAAAAAGCAATTGAAGAAAGTGAAGTTTGTATTTCAAAAATTAGCAAAATAATATCAAAGTATCTGTCAAATTAATATAAATGTAATTGTACTCATGTAAGTAATAAAAACTCAGTTACCTGAAAATATTCTTTTCTCTAGAGTTAAGTACATTAAAATTATCTCTAGGGATTTCCTTCTATGAGTATATATTTTCTCTAATTGCCAATTTCAGGAATCACTGAAAAAATATTTATTCCAGGGCCTAACAGCTTTCTTGCTGTACTCTTAAATCTTTTCTAAGAAAACATCTCTAGAGAACTAATTGATGTCATCAGTTATTTACAATGACAATGTTCTCTTCCTATGCCTTGTAATAAGTAATGTGTCCTTATTTGTAGACAGTTTCTTTTTTGTCCTTGAAGAGATAAAGAAGGGAGGTAAAGTAAGATCAGACTGTCCTTTTTGAGAAATGGAGACATGAACAAAGAAAATCCTCAAAAGGAAATATTTAAATTATTGATGCAGGGATGCAGGTTCACAGAAAAATAAAAAAGGTGGAGAAAATGGGAGACCAGTAAGTGACAGAACTTCTGTGCTATGATCTCATTAAATGAATCATCCTAATTTGTATTCCAGACACAGCAGTTTGGGGCATATATAGAATAGATCACTTTCTGTCTGTGAAAAGAAAATAGAGATGTATTTTAGCAGGCTTCATAAAATGATAATTCCATTGCAAAAACAAACACACATACAAAATACATAATACTTGGCAGCAGAAAGAGACATCTGTGATAATCATTGCAACTGGCTTCTAGAACAGTACTTGACAGGGCTATCTGGTGACAATCTGTTTAACAATTTGACCAATGTAAACAAATTGGATACAAATAGTCCATGACCAGTGTAGGGACTGGACGGACTTTGGAGCTGGCAAGAAGACGTGACAGTGTAGTGTGACTGTGACCTTGAATTGGAAACAGCATGTGAAAAGACCTGAAGAAGGTATAGGAAAGACGAAGTGCTTTATATATATATATATATATATATATATATATATATATATATTTTTTTTTTTTTTTTTTTTTTTTTTGCTGTATCGGGGATTGAACCCAGGGGCGTTCTACCTCGGAGCTACACCCCCGGCCCTATTTTTTATACTTTATTTTGAAACCGGGTCTCACGAAGTTGCAGAGGGCCTCACTAAGTAGAGAGAGAGAGAGACAGGGAGAGAGACAGAGAGAGAACTGAGGCTGGCCGTGAACCTGGATCCTCCAGTCTCCGCCTCCCGAAGTACTGGGATTACAAGCATGTGCCACCACGCCCGGCTGAAGTGCTTTATATTTTAATAAATCAACCATTTGCTTCATTTTTAACCATTCTGAGTCTTTTATAGTCACAGACTTATATGACATTATGTACATATGTGAGAATATCAATGTCAATCTCAATATTCTGTATGGGGAAGGGGGGTGGGGAGAGAGTCGGGGGAAAGCTCAGCAAGTGCTGTGTGCATGCATGTCACTATCACTATGAACTACATTATGATGTGAGACTATAATGCACCAATAAAAGTATAAAAATAAAAATATATATCAAAAACTCATTTCTAGTGACTATTCTAAAGTCTGAATGCCTTGTATCAGGCACCTGGACATTCAGGATGGCAAGGATCTTCCATACCTTCCTTAGGAAAGGGACTAAGATTAAAACACCATAGTCTATTCATGCACTTTTCCAAACATTCCAGGCTATTAGCCATCTTAAAATGTGCATTTGTCTCACTGCTGGAGAAATTTCAGTACCTCTCTAATACTAGGAAAACTCACGGTGCTTCCATAAAACTTGTCCGAAGCATTCTCTTTCAATTAGTCTGCATTTTACCTTTGTAGCTATGGTTTTTTTCACTAAAATTTTCATTACAATGCATAAATTCTTTAAATATGCATTTATCTACGTATTTTGAAAATAGTTGAGGGTAAGGTTGTTTCTTATTCATTTTTATTTATGCATAAAATATTATGAGCTATAAAGTTTCTGTATTAATTTGAAATGAATGACTGCTGGTACAAAATCTTAATCTTATTTATTCATTATTTTCTTAAATTAACTCAGATCTTGAAAAAAATAACATATTATTATGAGTGCCTTTATAATCAAACTTTTCTGCCTCAATGCATATATTTAGAGGATTCTACTAATTTTGCATCTAGCATAGTGGGCTTTTAAATTACTCTTCTTACCATCCTAATGTCTTTCAATTTTGAAATGCTTTCTCCATTTATGTATAAATTATTCAAATGCTTAAATACCGCCTAATCCTACAAGAAGTTAAATGAGCTTGAGAATATTCTTTAAAAAGTTTCCAAAAACAAATGGCAGAAATATGCCTGAAGTATCACCCTTTAATTTTAATACTTTAACTCCTTTCTAGGCAATGAACTCAGAGACTTCTTTAATGATTAAGCAGGAAAATTCAATGCTGTTACTCAGGCCTTGAAAGACGATGGTTTCCTTTCATCTTGGGTTAATGAATATGCAAGGCTCTACTGACAAATTTCTTGGACTAGTTCCAGGAAAGACAATGAAAAGATCTCTAAATAACAATAGTATGAAATAACAATACTTATAAAAAAATTGTAAAAATATCAATAGTATGAAAGTTTCTTTTATCATATATTTTAACTCACCTCTCTTACCAATTCCTCTTTGTATGACTTCTTTGCTGCAAAATAATATTTAAAATATTAAAATTTAGTCACATCTAAAAAATATTTTCCAATTTCACATGTCCATCACCTATTTGTCTAAGCGTGTTACCTAGACCCTCTGTGCAACAGCTTTCTCCAATTTAGAACGAATGGTTTTGACATAAGTGATATATATTATCCTTTTTTCACTTTAAAATATTATCACTGAAGTTGAAAAAAATATTTTGAAATACCCCTGAGTGACATTTAGCAGTAACTTGTCAAAGTGAAATTGGATTATTGCAACTTGCTTAAAACAAATTTCTATCAGAAACTCCAAACCATCAATGCACGTCCAAGTGTATTCTGAGCCTGCATGAAATTTTATCTGGTTTTACTTAATAAGATTTATTGTAGAGGAATAAAATTGAATTCACCATGATTTGAGTCAAGCCGATCAAAATGGTGAAATATGTATAAGGGGAGAGAGTAAATATGAACAGAAATGTAGTTTTGGATTTGCATTACAATTACTCCATCATAGTTCCTTCCCCCTGTAGTTTTCTAATATTTTTCTAATAGTTATTGGTATATATAGAGAGAACATGCCACTGAGTGACTTAAAAATAATTCTAAGACTTTCAGAATCACTTAATTTGATACTTAAATGGTCAAAAAAAGCTCAGTAAAATGATTTTATTTTAGTAGATGTAATACAGATGTTGGTTTCTAATCTCAGGTTTATTTTAGGTATGCTTTATATCAGAGGCAGATAGCTTTCACAAACAAAGTTTTAGTTTGTGGCAGTTATATCATGTGGCTTAATGCTCCTAATACATGTTTGGAAAGATAATGTAGTATGGACATAATATACTTACCTATGGAAGAAAAACATCTCTATAGTTCATCAAGGTTCATATACAACAAAATAAAAAGAACATGTTGTGAATTATGTGTGCTAAATAAACCACACACTTTTAAATAAAACTTAGTATGAAATAGTATTAAGGAGCTGAATGATATCATTTAGCAGCTGCTGTGATCTGAATGTGCCCCCAAATCATGAGCTGATACCTAGTACTCCTTGCGGTATTACTAAGAGGGGAGACCTTTGGAAAGTTATTAACTCATGAAGGCCCAATCCTTCTGAATGGATTCATGCTTCATAAAAAGGCTGGAGGGAACTAGCTCAGCCTTTTTGCTTTTCCACTCTCCTGTACTGTGAAGACATTGCTTCCTTTCGCCTTTCCACCCCAGTTGCCATGTGCAGACTGCTAGAGAGCCCCAGGTATGAGGACTGATTCTTCATAGACGCAAAACCTGCTGGAGTCTTGATCTGGGACTTCACAGCCGCCCAAATGGTGAGCAATACATTTCTGTTGTTTTTAAGTTACTCATTCTCAACATTATTATAGCAGCACAAACGGACAAAGATAGAAAGGAGTACCAGAGGGATGGAGTGTTGCTATAAACAAATACCTAAAATTGTGGAGGCAGCTTTAGAACTGGGTGAGAAACTGATGCTGGAACAATTCTGATGCGGACACTAGAGAAAGCCGAAGACTGTCGTTATTAGAACATTAAGGCAGAAATTCTGAAGCCTGATTCTTAAAGATTCTCTAAGTGGACATGATCAAAATGCTGATAGAAATATAGGCAGTGAAGACCACCCTGACAAGATGGAAATGAGGAATGTCTTATTGCACACTGGGGAAAAAAAAAGGTTACTTTTGTTGAAAAGTGGCAAAGAACTTGGCTGAATTGGGTGTGTCTTAATGTTCTGTCGAATGAAGAATTTAAAAGCAATAAGCTAGGATATGCAGCAGAAGGAATTTCTAAATAATGTGTACAGAGGGCTACCTGGCTTCTCTCAACTGTTCATAGTAAAATGCAGAAATGGAGAGATGAATTAAAGGCAAATTGTATGATCAAAAGAGAAACACAACTTAAAGATTTGGCTAGGTAAACAATGTAAAGCGTGGCCGTGCAAATCATGAAAAAGCCTGTTTTGGAGAGACTATCAAGGATTCAGCCAAGAAAAGTTTTGAAAAGATTAGTATGAATCTAAGAAAGCAAAATACTATTGATTAAGACAATGGAAGAATGACTGGAAGACATTTTAGAGCTCTTTGAGTCTACCACTTACATTGTAGACACAGAGCACCAGGGCCTTGACAGCAGCAGGTTAGAAATGAGGGTCCAGGGCACCACTGGGATCTTCAGGTTTGCTTCCCAGGACCACTGCAAGTCTCTGTTCCTCTCATTCTGTGCAGTGCTCCTTGAATTCCCCAGCTGTGGCTCTAGTCTGCTCAAGTATGGCTCAGGTTGCTGCTCCAGAGGAACAGGTGGTGAGCCTAGGAGGCATCTCGTGGTGCTAACTGTAGAAACAAAGAGTACACTGATGAAGGCTAGAAAAGAATCTCAAAAACAAGAGTAGAGCGATAGACAAGTTCATTTAGAGGAACACAGAAATACACACTTAAAGAATAAATGCGGAGCATCTCATCGGAGGAAAAGAGAGAAATTGGCAGGGATGGAGGGCTCAAGAGCCAGAGAAGCAGGCAACTCTGGGGGGTGGGGGACATGGCTCTTCTGTTATAGGAAACTTTGTAAATGGTGAGCAAACGGGGTGGGCAAATGTGAGCATGTGGAGGGTGAGCTAGATTCCTTTGTTTGTGGGTCCAGTGGTCATCATCCTGCTGGCTCCCAACACCCCTGGTTTATAGGGTTTTTCAAAGAGCTTCGCAATGCTCTCCCCAGGGGTGGCAGCAGATCCTGCCCACTGCCAGCTGGTCCGAGTTTGTGGCCAGCGGGGAGCGCGGGAGATCTCAGTCTGGCCTACCACTTTGCAGGCCAGGCAGGAGGTCAGGGCCCAGGAGACTGTGGCAGGGGGATGGGGAGTGATGATGGAGATTCAAAGCTAGAGACTCTTCTTCCACATTTGTCTCTTCCCTAGCTCATTCCCCCTCTCCCCTTGATAAATGGAACCCGGTCCCCCTTTTCCTATGCCTAGCAAGGCGGCACCTACACAAACTGGAGGAACAGCTACTTCCACTTTGATCTCCAACGATGGGGTAAAGAGCCTTGGGCCCATGGAGAGAATGGCCATAGGGGCAGCACCACCA
Source organism: Glis glis (assembly GCA_004027185.1). Lineage (NCBI taxonomy): Eukaryota > Metazoa > Chordata > Mammalia > Rodentia > Gliridae > Glis > Glis glis. Next base: position 49,222 of record PVJS01002764.1, read on the forward strand.
CAGAGTTCCCACTAGAGAAGTGTGCAGTGGAGCCGGGGGAGCGGGGACACCTCTGAGACCCCAGAACTGGAGGGCTACCAGCATGCAGAGCCAGCCTTGGAAAGCTGCCATCACACAACTACAACGTGTGAGAGCTGAAACATGGACTTCACTTAGTACAGCCATGGGTTGGAGATGCCCAGAGCCTTGGGGATCCAAACTCACCCCAGTGTACCCAGAAGGCAAGGAATAGAATTTTTAAAGTCTTAAGGCTTACAATTTGGAGTAATTTGCTGTGTAGAGTTTTAAATTAAGTTAGAAAATGTGACCCCTTCGTTCTTGCTTTTTCTCCCTTTTGAAATGGGGAATTTGTTTCCTGTGCCTGTTTCACCATTACATTTTGGAAAAGCATACCTTGCTTGATTTCACTGGTTCACAGATACAGATCACTTTATCTCAAGATGAATCATACCTTGAGTCTCACCTATATTTATTTTATATAAAACTCTGGACTTCAGGTTTTTAAGTTAATGCTGGAACAAGTTAAGATTTTTGAGGCTATTGGGATCGAATGAACATAAGTTATGTGTGAAAAGGACATGGATTTCTGGGGGCCAGGAGTGCAATGCTGTGGTCTGAATGTTCCCTAAAATTCATGAGTTGGACCTTAATCCCAATTGTGATGGTATTAAGAAGTGAAGCCTTTGGGAAAAGTGATTAAGTCCTGAGGGCTCCAAGCTCATGAGTGGATTCATACTTTATAAACAAGCTGGAGGAAATTAATGATATGGGGTGTCTCCTCTCACAGGGTTCTTGTCCAGTGGATTTCGATGAATGAAGTCCAAGGACTAATGAAAGGTATAGATATATGAATGAAGGAAAGAGAGAAGACAAAAAGAGCTCCCCCCACACAGAGGGGTGGAGTCCTCTAAAGAGAGTAATCACCCACGTTCTTGGGAGGTGAGCTTCTTGCCTTCTTGTAGCCCCCATCTGCTTTTTTTGCTCTTAAAGTCATGGTCATCGGGTTCTTAACAATAACTGTTTTAAAAGCATATAATGGTAGGTGTCTTATTTGTGTGAGTAGAGGAACAAATGTCAACTTAGAAAGTGAAGCTGGCAGATGTAAAAATAAAGCAAAACTAATCAAGATCATAATCATTGCCATATGGTACATACATTGAAAATCAGTAGACGCGATAGAGTATCATGTTTTGCATTATTCCATAAAATGTTTTCTAAATAAGTATTGATAATTTTAGGCAGTCTACTCAAGGTTTATTTTACTTCATTTTATTTTACAATTTTAGATGATTACTGTAATTCATGCACTCATAATTGGGTAAAAGCTGAATAAAAAAATCCCATCAGAGCTAGTAATATATATTAATCAGAAAATATTTTAATTATTTCTCTATAAATCTCTAATTTTATGTTTGAATGGATGCTTAATTACAATTATTAACATCTGTTTGTAGATTTAGGCATTACACTACAGTCCAAAATTATCCAGAAGTCCTGGATTTTCTTTTGGTATTCTGCAACAGGTGACTGGTAAATCATGTGTAACTCTCAGAGAAGCAACCTTTAAAATAGATTTGAATGTCTACTGACATTACTTAGAACTTTATTTATTTAGTTGTTTATCTATTCGTGGTGCTGGGGATTGAAACCAGGAGCTTTCTACCTGTGAGCTATATATCCAGCCATTTTTTTTTTATTGGTGCATTGTAATCATATCCAGCCATTTTAATTATTTTGAAACAGTGTCTCACCAAGTTATGTCTTATTGCTTTCAAACCTGTGATCCTCCTGTTTCATCCTCCCAAGTACTGGAATCACAGGTGTGCATCACCATAACTGTCTAGAACTTTAAATTTAGTTTTTCTAGGAAAAGTTTGGAGGGCATTGGGAAAATGTTAAAAATACATATCCAAGGTCCCAATGATTTTTAAATAAAATGTTTTTACCACTTTGCCTTCTTTCATTTGAAATATATACATACTTTGATGTACAAAATAAAATTGGTTAAAAGAGACTACATGATTTATGATGAAAAATTCTTTCATTGTTTAGCCAAATTAGAAAAATATATATGATGAGTTTTAAAAACATTAATACAATCATGTACATACATATTTAGAGCATTAAATCCTTATTTATTAATTTAGAATTTTTAATACCTTTAGATAATTATATGTAATTTACCTGAATGTAAAAATAAAAATTGAAATGCCGCACACATACACACACATATTCCACAGATCCCATCTGCTGAATTGAAAGCAGCTATGTTAAATATTAGCAGTTCTATGTCATAAACTTGCCATTCTCCTTGGCAAAATATGTTAATTATATTTATCACTAAATGTCCAAACAAAAAACAATTTTAATGCATTTTAAATCTAACATTGTGAATGGAATTTATTTTACTTTCACAAACTTAGAACAATTATTTAATATATATGAATTTCTTTTCCTAAATGTTTAAAGTATTCATGGAAATAGGAATGGATGTGCTAGGGTCTGTTATTATATTTCAATATGAATCACCTCAAGAATACAAATTTACCAGTAAAATTTAAGAAAAAACAAACATTTAATTTTAGAATATCCATAAAGATAACTGCATTAAATATGAATGTAATGGCTATTTATGTCTCTTTAGTAATAAGTAATGCATTCAAGAATTTATTTCTCTTAACTTTTCAAAAAGTTTTTGAAACTACCTCTAGTGTAGGGTGCATACTTTTATTTATTAAAGAAAAATTAATAAAACATGGTATCTATATTATTATCCTGAAATAAAGCACAAATTATGAAATGTAGCTTTAAAACAGAGACTGCAATATATCAACAGAAGTCATATTAGTATTAGATTAGTCATATTACATTAGTGACTATTCCAAAAAACAATATATCTATCACTTTTGTGACTGTTCAGGAACAAGTCTATAACAATTTGTGCTATGCTACCGTGTCAATTACTTTTATTTGAAAGATATATGCAATCTTTTGAAGAAAAAAAATTTCTCAGGCATACCATGTTTCCTAAATTAATTTTTGAGAACATATGAATGACAGCTAGAAAGCTTTTTTTCTCCAGTTCTATTGTTATATCACAAAACCTAAGAAAGAGAAAGAAATCCACTTTCTATTTTGGATATAAATGTCAACAAAAGCAAAAGAACTATGAATAATATTATTCCATAAGAATATGTTTACATTATACTAGTTTGAACACACAAATTGGTATAGCTTTATAGTTTAATGCACTAAAATATAAGAATCTTTATAATACCATTTCTGCCAAAGAATAGCCTATGCTCGTTTTGAAAAAAAAATTACCCATTTGTTATAAGCAAAAATATTTTTCTTAGCTTTAGACTTTTTATAAAATTAAGAGTAGTTAATCTTAGTTTTACTACTTGGTAAAATACCAAATTTGATATTTACTATGTCTTAGACGTATTTGCGAAGTTACATGCACAAATCCATTCAGTCATCACAAAATTCTTTGGTGGTAAATATTGGTAAGTGTATTAAAATATGACAAAAAAATGAGCTGCATGAAAAGAGTGCATCTTAAGGTCACAAAGTCAGTAACTTGTCCTTTTAGCAGTTTCAAACCTGGTTTACCAGGTACAAAAACTGGACTCTGTAAAGCTTGCCCACTTCATTACTCCCCTAGAATACTTGTTTCCATTTCTTTCTCTGAAGCCTGTTCTCTACAGGTGAGACAGATTTCAGTATAATAATATTCGACAAAATATTATATCCTCCTGTTGAGATGTCATGGTTGCTCTGAGTTACACTTAAATCGTCTAGTTCTGTTAAATATATTTTCTCCATTGCATTTTCCAGGGAGTACACTTGTAATGGAAATGTAAGCAAGCATATTCTCTCTGTCTTAGGATTTGACTGTCTGGTGGAAAAGACAGGCATTCAAAATATAATTTCAATATAGTATGGCAAAATAAGTTAAAAAGAGATAACTTGACTGAAATTCAGTTCTAAAAGAGAAAAACTAGGCTCTTTTTTTACTTAAACTTTGCACACCTACTGAATTTTAACGGTCGTTTGTTATTTTACCATAACATATACAAAAATAAGATAAAAAATAAATATGTATGCATGTATGTCCCTATCACTATGAACTACATTATGATGTGAGACTCTAATGCACTGATAAAGTATATAAAAAGATTAGTAACAAAAATGAAAAAATAAACATATAATTCAGATATAAGTAAACATGTTCTGTAAAGGGCCAGAGTGTGAACATGTTGGCTTTTACAGGCTGGTTATGTTTCCTGTCACATGTTCTCCCTTTTAAAGTTATTGTTATATTTAATAGATTATGTTTTTAGAATAGTTTAAGCATAGAGTACAGTTTCCTTATACCAACTCCACTGTATTGTATTATTGATATTTTGTGTTAATAAAGAACATTTATTGCAATGAACAAATATGGCTATTATTAAGTAAAATCAATAGTTTATTCACATTTCCTTAGTCTTTCCACAATGTCCTGCTCACTTTCCACCACCCATACAGGATATCACATCATATTTATGTGTGATGTCTTATTGCACCCTTCTTGAATGTGACAGTCTCTCAGACTACCTTGATTTCCATTACTTGAGGGTAGCAAGGTATTTTGAAATATGCCCCTCTAGTGGAATTGGTCTAAGTTTTTACATGCAGTTAGACTGGGGACATAGTTTTTAAATGTAAGATGACAGAAGCAAAGGGTCGTTTTCATCACATCATATGCAAGTGCACATTATCATGCACATGATTTGTGATGGCTGACGTTGAGCTTGATCACCTGGCTGAAGTGGCATTTGTAGGTTTTTCCATTATGAAGTTATTATACCTTTTCCCCCATTCTATACTATACACACTAAGGAAAGTCACTATCCACAGCTCACATGTAAGGAAAACAGTGATTGCCCCCCTCTTTTTATTTTTGAACAAAATTTAAAAGTGTAAAAATATTTTTAGTTCATGGGCAGTACATTAACAAGCCATGGGATGGATATGACCCACAAGCTATAATTTTCCTACTCCTGATATAATTTGTTAATATTTTTTTCTAATTATGATAAGTACCATGTACAGAATATAAACATGATAGATAGTAAAATTTATTTCATGATTCTTTATTATCATTACCTCAATTACATTTTGGTTTAGAATGTACTTGAACTATGTTTTTTTGTTGTTTTATTTTAATGTGATTATTTTTGTGTGTGTGTGGTACCAGATAATGAACCCAGGGGCATTCTACCTCTGAGCTACACCCTCAGCCCAATTTTTATTCTTTAAGTAGCTGAGGCTGGCCGCCAACCCGCGATCCTCCTGTCTCGACCTCCCAAGTACTGGGATTACAAGCGTGCACCACCACACCCAGCACACCCAGCACACCCAGCTTAATGTGATTTTTAATGTATAAATTAATAGTGTATTAATATGATGAAGTATATGATATAAAGTAGTAGCTATAAATTTGTCTATTTCCGAGCTTGTTAGGAAAATTCCCTAATACTATTTATTGAATGGGATGCACTATTTTTTTGTAGAGAAGGTTTGAAATTTATTTAAGGTCCAAAAGAACAATTCTTATTCCTTCTTTAGTTCTGCCTCCATTGTCTGTACTTTAAAATGTTTACTTCACTTAAAATACAGACATGTTTATGAATAAAACTAAAAAGTCCGAAAACCAGCATTGTTTTATTAGAAACAGAAAATGAGAGATGATAATTTATCCTTCATTAATTGTTAATTATAGAAAAATATTTTTGCTAAAATTTAGATAAATTGCTCCAATGGAAAATAAATGTGACCTAATCTTAAAGCCCAAAAATTATAAATTCTAAATATTCATAATTTTACAAATGCATAAAATCTGTGTATTTTTTCTATCAGTTTTCTATCTCTCTGTTTCAATACTTGCAAATAAAATGTTGTATGGAGCAAGATTCTGCAAGTCTCCAATTAGCCTCAGTAGAAATAGAAAGCCTTTTTTAAGATAAGGTTTTATTTATTCAGATGTTACTTGGAGTTGTGAGATAAAATTCAAAGCTGTGTGGCAATTCGAAAACTTTCATAATAAAACAGAAAGATAAGAATATTTAATAAGACATAAGATTTGAAAAAAACTATGTAAAACAACAACAAGCAAAAAGGATATATTTTTTCATTTGTCCTTATTTATTAACCCTTCCATTATTTACTATAACTACAGATATCCCTAATAATGTTATTTAAGTATTTTCTCATTTAAAACCACCATTATTTAATTGATCTACTTACAAATAACAAGAAGCAAATATAGCAATTAGTAAGAATATCAAACTATTCACTTCACTCCTGAAAATATGTATTAAAAATTTGATGATGATACAAGTAGCCACAAACCAGTTACCAACTGGTAACTGTTACCAACTGTTTTTAGAGTTATACATAATAGTTAATATTTCAACCTTAGTCAAGTAACTCTCTTTTCTTGAAGCCTCTAAGCACTGATCATTCATACAAGTATAAATATCCCTGTATCAATTCTGTGCATTTGTGAAAAGCTTTCCCAGGGATAGTTAAAAATAAGAGTGATTAAATGATGCTCATCTCATTCTAAACAAAAACCAAGACATTATTCCCATCCATAATCATATTAGAATTGAGTTTGCTTGCTAGGTCCTTTAACATATTTTGTTAAATGTCTAAGAGAATCACCATGAAAATCAACTTATCTATTAAGCAACAGATTCTTAGCTACAACAAAATAAAAAACACAGAAAGAAAAAAAACGGGAAAAAAACAACTAACTAATTTAGAATTCATCTAATAAAAGCTTTGAAACATGTTTCAAAGACAAGCCACAGCATGAGAGGAACAATTGGTACATCACCATTCTGAGCAGGAATTGTATCTAGAATACTTAAAAAAAGCTTTTACAACTCATAATACAAAGGCAAAAAATCAATTAAAAGGGGACCAGGAATCCAAAAGGAAACTTTTCTAAAGAAAATATACACATGGAAAAAAAACCATGAAAATATACTCAGCATCATTGTTATCAGGAAAATGTAAATCACAACAAAAGAGATATCACTTTCCCTGTTTAGGATGACTACTAAGAAACAAAAACAAAAATCAAAAAAACAAGTGCAGTGGCACAGGCCCATCATCCCAGCTACTCAGGAAGCTGAGGCTACACAATTGCATGTTTGAGTCCTGGGCAACAGAGTGAGACTCTGCCTCAGAAAGCAAAATAAAACAAAACAAAACCCCTGATATTAGCAAGCATTAATCTTAGCAAAGATGGGATGAAATTGAAATCCCTTATACATGATTGTCCACCTACTGACCCGATTTGTCCATTAAAATGAATGATGTACTAATACATGCCCCAGTATTGATGAACCAGTCATCAAAGACCATGTGTATTATATAATTAAATGCATATAAAATGTATAGAATAGAAAATTAATATGAAGAGAAAATAGATTAGTTGTTGCCTTTAGCTGGTGTGGTTGTGTTGGACAGAAGTGAAAAGTGACTGCTAATGGGTATAGGTGATGAAAATTTTCTAAAATTTATCATGCTGATGATTGCATGTCTCTGTGACTGCACTAAAGTAATTTAGTTCTATTGTTTAAATGGATGCATTATGCATGTTTTGTATCTCCATAGAGTTGTTACATAATGTACATCCAAACAAGAGGTCATTGTCAAAACAACATCTTCAATATGGACATATAGAATCTACCCAAATGTCTCGTTTATGTTTCGGTAATATAAGATTATGCAATGGTACATTTATAGCTTATAGCTCAAAACAGAAATCATAATGTAAACTGCACAACTTTTCAAGCTGAATAAAAATGTTTTGTCTCAAATCTTATGTGATGCAGTTAAGACAAACCTTCAATAGAAAGGTGATGGCCGGGCGTGGTGGCTCACGCTTGTAATCCCAGTACTTTGGGAGGCAGAGACCGGAGGATCAGGGTTCACTGCCAGCCTCAGTTCGCGCACGCGCGCACTCTCTCTCTCTCCTCTTTCTCTCCTCCCTCTCTCTCTCTCTCTCTCTCTCTCTCTCTCTACCTAGTGAGGCCCTCCGCAACTTCATGAGACCCGGTTTCAAAATAAAGCATAAAAAAATAGGGCCGGGGGTGTAGCGCGGAGGTAGACCGCCCCTGGGTTCAATCCCTGGTACCACAAAAAAAAAAAAAGAGAGAAAGGTGATGAAAGTACCAAAATTTTAAAATCATCAATTACAATATTATTAATAAAAATACAAGAGAGTGATCAAATGAGAAATATGAAGGTAGAAATACTAAATTTAAGAACATAAGAGGTCAGAGACCAGCTGTGGTTGCAGGGGAGGTTTTGGTGGTAAGATCCCCAGAGAGAAGAATACACACAGAGTTGCCATTAGGAGGAGAACAACAGCAGCATTATTCTACAGACCTGTCACTTATATAGGTTTCTGGGCAAAATGGCTCATGTCCAAGCCAGCGTGACATGTGCGTGTGTAGTGCGGTTTGCCTAGTCATGCAAATATAACTGTATACACATCTGTGGCTGCGGGGGATGACCTGCCTGCCTAGTCGTGCTTACATAACTAAGTGCTCATCTGTGGCTGCACTAGATGAGTGGGGTCATGCCCTTACTGCTGGCCTGTACCTCCTTTGGGCCCCACAATAAACTAATTGTATAAAAACAAAACTTAAAATACAGAAGATCAAACCAAACAAAGACAATTCTTTGAAAAGGCTAAAAAGAGACAAAATTCATAAAATATGGAACACAAAAAAAGAAAAAAATAAGTATTATACTGAGTATGCTAATTGCCAAAACCAATTCCAAGCATTTAATCTTTATTGATCATGTGCAATTCTTATTTCAGTTCTATGTCGCTTTCATTACTGTTTGTATCTAATTTTCAGGCATATGGTAGAAGGGCAATGTCTCCACCTTGTTATTAGATATGGTTATTGAACTTTCTTTTGCCCCTTAAATCTCAGTATAATGGCATTTTTCAATTCTGGTCAGAGGCTTTGAAAGCCATTCTAAAATTCACCATATCCTTTTCTTGTTTCCACAGAAATTATGGAAGCATGCACCAGAAAGAATTATATAAAACTTAAAAATAAGGCAAAAAGACATTTAGAAGGACACAAGCATTTTATATTGTAGAAAAAGTACTTAGAAGAAATAATTTGCAATAGATATATCAATACATAGGAATCTTAGAAACATTGTACATGACAAGGAGAAAACTATGGAAAATAAACACATTAATAATTTTCTAAATCAATGGAGATTTCTATTTATGAATTATTATAAAGATGACAATAGTCACCAAACTAAACTATAATTTTAATAAATTTTATTCAAAATCAAAACTGAATTTTTCTTTTGTGAAACTTGCCAAACTGGTTCTAAAAGTTTATATCAAAAATATAAACAGCAAAAATAGTAAGTATTTTCAAAGAATACAAGCTAGAAAACATTCAGAAAGATAACTACACAATTTATGATGTACAGAATTAGGAGAGCAAGCATATCCTGTATAGAAATAGACTAATAAACCCAAGATCTAAAGAAACTTGCATAAAATGATTTGCTTACATATTTATACTTGATAAAAGAAGTGAGAATTGAGAGAAGCTGAAAAAACATATGATATAAATTATCTCCTCCTGAGGTATTTAAAAAGAAAAACAGCAATCTACTAAACATTAAGTATGGAATGAAAGACTTCACTACTTTTAAAATATTAATCACGAATGATTTTTTGTTATCCTAGGAAAGGAAAAATATTAAAGATATAAAATAAAATACAAATATATGAATTGTGACAGCATTAATTTAGCTGAAAACTCATAAAGATCAAAGTAATCTAAGTCTATAGAAGATAAGCTATAAAGAGAAGATATACGCAGTGCATATAACCAACGGAGAAGCATTAATAAAATCTCTTAATCATATATAGATATATAAAAATTCTCAATAATAAAGATAAATTTACTCAATTAAATTGAAAAATTTATCTGAGAAACAGTCCTTGGAAAAGGAGCAGAAAATGGGCAGTGAATTTCTTGCCAAGATTCTGGAATTGCAACAATTTGTGGCTTTCTTCTAATATCAAGATGTGAATATTGCAAAGGAAAAAAGCAAAATATGGAGAAAATGGTAAGATTGTCCTGTGGAAAGCTGTTCACAGATGCATTTGTTAGGAGAATAATAACAGTAGTTTCAACCTTGGGCAGTAGCTGGGTTGTCATTGTGTGTTTGTGTGTGTGTGTGTGTGTGTGTGTGTGTGTGTTTGTACGTGCTTATGTGCATGGATGGAAAGAAATGCGTACATTTCACCTGCTATTGTCTTGGGATAATCAAGTCTGTCAAAAAATCAGTGGTCACTATACCACTACTGCAGGTTACACAAAAGCCAATTAATGGCGAGGAGCTGAGTAAATCAGGCAGAGAATCACCAGGATGGATTTATTTTCTTTTTTTTTAAACTTTTTATGTTCATTTATTGGTGCATTGTAATTATACATTTTGATATATGTCATACATGCACACATTGCACATTTAACCCTCCCTCCAATCCCACCCTGTTCCCTCCCCCTTCCCTCCCTTTCATGCTCCGGATAGTGATTGAGTCTTATAGGTTTGTGTATGTACATCATGTGCTATAGTGTTCAATTCAGGTTTTCAAACAAGTAAGAAAACTATGTTGCATTTACAATTGGAAATCTCATTTAAAATTATTTGTTTTCCTAAATAAGCTTGGGAAGATCATGTCTGTTGTGTTATTAGGAAAAATTGTATATTTGCTGTTTTTTATACTTTTATTGATGCATTACAGTCTCATATCATAATGTAGTTCATAGTGACAGTGACATACATGCACACATCACTTGGTGAGTTTTCCCCGGCTCCCTCCCCACTTCCCTCCTTCCCTAAACACAAACATGATATTGATATTGGCATTGGTATTCTCACATATATAAATAATGTCAGTGGAAGTGTTTCCTTGATTAATTCTCCCTCTCCCCCACCCCTTCCCCTAGACCACCTCCCTGGCTCCACTGGAGTTTCTCCCCCATTATCTGAAGTCCTTCTTGTATCCTGCTTACCCCCTAACTTCCACATATGACAGAAAACATATGACCCTTCACTTTCTGTGACTGGCTAATCTCACTTTACATAATGTTCTCCAGGTCCATCTACTAAGGTATTGAAATTCAAAGCTGTCAGTTATATATCGTCTATTTGCTTACACAAATGTTTTTCTATGTGAGCTTTTTTTTATCCTGAGTAACCATTATAATTTTTTTTTAGTACTGGGGATTAAACCCTGGGGTCATTCTATTTCTGAGCTACAACCCCAGCTCTTTTTATTTTTTATTTTGAAACAAGGTTGCTGAGGATCTTGCTAAGTTGCTGAGGCTAGGATCGAACCTGCTATCCTCTTGCCTCAGCCTCCCAAGTACTAGGATGACAGGTATGCACCACCACACGTGGTCATCATAGTATATTAAATAGTATAAATGCAATAGGTTTAACTGATAACATAAGTATTTCCTCCTCATTTTCCTTTACAGAAATGCTTCTATTTAGATTAATTCATTCTACCAAGTTGGTTTTAGAAACAAATTTTAAGAATCCCCTTAGTATTTAGTTTGAAATATTAGATTTTTATTTTTTATAAAACCCTTACATAATTCGAGCATTACCGTGGTGGCAAGAACATTGAAGGAACAGTAGAAGGTGTGAGCATGATGTACGCGCTTATTTGAAATTTCACCTAGAAAATGATATTTTAACTGACATCTGAAGGTGAATAACTCGTATAAATATTGATTTTTGTCCTTTTACTTTGTGTCTGGGCACTTTAGTGAATCTTATTTCTAGATATAATAGCTTTTCGATTGATTTTGCTAAGGTTTAAAGGTAGACTATTATGTCAACTACTTATAATGGAAATTTTCATCTCTTCCAACATGAATTAGCTAAACTTTCAGGAGATAATTAAATCACATTGGTAATCGTGGGCATCAATTTTCTACTTTTGCCCTTAACTAGACTAAGTCAGGTTCCCCCGCTGCTGCTGAGCTGTGGCTTAGATTGCTCCACATAATACAAGGTGCACGTACAGCTCCCTAGCATGTCTAGCACCGTGTCCAAAAGCATTCGAGTAAGAATTTGAATTTAGGAGTTTATAAGTGGAGTATAAAATGTGTACTCATGATGTGAGGATACATTGCTAATTTTCTCTTTACTTCTATAAATTAAACATTACTTAAAATGTAATGATCGTGATTAACTTGCATCCAAGACTCTACCCATAGGACTTATGCATCCTTAAATATACTCAAGAGCCACATTTTGTATTATACTTTTAACATTATAAATATAGCTTTTATCTAGCTTGGACATATTGTTTAAAATTAATAATTCAGAAAATTCAGTATGTACTATTTTCTAACATATACAGATCTATAAAAATGACATGTACAGAGCATCTGTGTTATTGTGAATAATTTAGAATTATTATTTGTGTTATATACATTAATTATTATTATTATTATTTGTGTGTGTGTGTGTGTGTGTGTGTGTGTGTGTGTGTGTGTGTGTGTTACTGAGGATTGAACCCAGGGCCACAAAACCTCTGAGCTACATCCCCACCCCTATTTTTTCTAATTTTGAAACAAGGCCTCACTAAGTTGCTGAGGGTCTTGCTAAATTGCTGACACTGACCTCAAACCTGCGATCCTCCTATCTCAGCCTCACAAGTACTGAGATTACAGGTGTGTACCAACGTGCCCAGCTTACATTAATTATTTGAAAATCTAGTCTCACAGTTTGGAAACTGGGTTATAATGTATCTCATGTTTTTTTTTTAATGAATTTATTTTTTAACATTTTCAATCACATTCAACTAGTTAACATTTCTTTTTTTTAATCAATCTCCCTAGTAATTATTCATCCACACTGACTTCATTTCAGACATCTAGGAAAGATACATACATATTGTGTTTGAGCTATTTTATTGATAGCAATATGTAATAAGAAAAATTCTCCAAGAATTCTTCTATGTAGTAAAGGTGTCACACACTAAGAAACACAAGTAGATGTCTCTACTTTTGATATTAAAACAAACAGAACTATTTAAATTAATGAGAGATGGGAGTGACTTATACTGAATCTGCAATCCAGTCCAATTTGATTTGCTATATCAGAATGAAACTGCAAGCCAATAAATATTTCAATTGAAACTTGTGAAGAGGATAATTTAAATTATAAAAAATGCTGCCCTCCATAAAAATTATGATAATTGGCAGTGCGCACTATCTAATGCTTAGTACATTAAATAACATTTTATAATAGTCTAGTACATAAATCAGTTAAGAAAGAAATGATGCACTAATTTCTTTGATTCCTTTGGATGAAATATTTTTAATGTATTTTGTAAAAAATGGATTCTTCATTGGCTACCTTCTAACTAATTTGAAACACCTTTGAGCTTGTTTAAAAAAATTGTATCATAGCCATATATACCCGTTTCAATTTGCCCATGAGTTAAATGATCATATTAAAAGGACATATCTTCATATATTCTGTGCTTATTTATAAACAGTAAGGGCAGCACGTATTGACTCTCAGAGACAATTTTTGACCAATGGAGGGTGACAGCCAGAATTATCCAGTGGACTCTGGGGGAACTCTTTCTCCACAGATCCTGGGGACTCCTCTGGAAGCTTGAGTCCTGATAATCAAGAGCAGTGACTGTCACTGTCTTGATCAGTAGCTGTCTGTCTCTGGGAGTGTCTAACTCGACTGGCCTGTGAGACTCTTCCAAGTGTGCCATTTCTGGAATTTTTACTTACCTACATAAAAGTTCTGAACCCAACGCTTGTTTTAGAAAGAGCACTGGCAAACTAAGACACATACAGAAATAACAAAGCAAAACAAAAAACTAACCCCGGTGTTTCTGTTGTTGCAATTTTTTTCTTTCAACATATAATATACAATCATCCCTAAGGGAAACAAAATAAAAATCATTCAGCTGCTACATTCAGCTCAAATTACAAAATCTCTGGGCACAGTGCAGTGATTTTCACCATGGTGGCTCGCCTTAATCTGAAAGACTGAGAACGATGGCACAAATTATCTTCCTTCCACAAACTCCCATATTCAATGGTGAAATAACTGGATGTGCACTACTTCCCTTTCTTGATCCGAAAGGGAAGAATGGTGGATTCGCCACAGTCATAGGATGGTGGCATTTCTGGATTCCTTCTGGATAGGTGTCGTAAGCAGCCCCTACCATATTGTTAGTGAATATTCATAGATCAGACCTTGATTCTGCTTTATAGGATTTGTAACATGGTGCATTGACTTGTACAATCCTAATCCTGTGCTTAAGAATGGTTCTTCTTTTTCTTTATTCTTCTCTTCTTTACTTGAATGAACATGACTATCTTAGACTTGTTCAGCTTTCTAGATGCATTTAAAATTTAAAAAAAAATTTGGAGGAGGAAAGGGGCTAAGGTATTTTTTTTTACTTTATTAATTCATATTTGTACTCATTTTAGTGATTTATCTCAAAACAGATTAAATATTTTAATCTGCTTAACACTAACCCGTTTCAAATGTTAGTTAAAATCCATACCCATAGTGAACACACACACACACATTATATATATATATATATATATATATATATATATATAACTTTCTTAACCCCTATCTCCCACTCTTTCTTTAAATGTGAAGCTGATAAGCTGATAAGTTGAATTCCTGGGCTTCTGGGGAAAAGCTATATCCTGAATTTCTCTAAATAAGTTAATTCAATTTTGAGGTTTAACTCTCTTCCATATCCTTAATCTGATCTTTGCCCTGAGGCACTCGATTCCTCTGAGAATTTTTAGCAATAAATGGGAAAGCTATACTCCTATTCTTATCTTTGCCAAAATGCCGAGTTTAGACAGGGTCTTGTCTCTCAAAACCTTTATCAATTATGTCTCTGACTATTGGAGATTTATAGCATCAAGGCCCAAAGTTCCAATGTGTTTTTGCTTCCTTTTATTTCTGTTTTCAGCAATCAAATTCTTTTCTTATCTTATCTTTCTGGTAATAACTGATAAAAATTAGTCAATAAAGCCCCAAACCACTAATTTTCTATTTTTTGACCTCTTCCCCTACAGCTACAAAATAATTGGACATGCAGTCTGCCTCACATGACATTTCAGACACCAAATATTCGGCTACTGCTTAAGAGTGACATGGGTACAGCCTCCGCTAATTGTTTCCTCCCCTCCCAACTGATAAGCTTGTGTCACACATTTTAGATTTGTTGAGCAGTCATTCTACTCCTGAAACCAATGTCTGTACTAGTCAGTCAATGCCAAATTATACTACAATATCAAAGAAGCTCAAAATACTAGTGGTTTAAAATAAACATATTTTGCTCATTCTGCATTTTCCAATTTAGGTCATTGCTAGAGGGGTTCTATGCATAGTTACCCAAAGTGCAAAGCTATTTGAGGTTCTATGTCCTGGAAACTTCAACTATGGGAATGACAAAGAAAACAGATCTGGAAGGAGATATAATAGTTTTATTATATTTTATTGGTCACTACTTATCACACATGACTCCGATAGCCTTCACATTCTTCTCAGAATGACAAAATTTTACACAGGCTTATTTTCACCTCTTGGCTCCTAGCAGACATTTTACAGAGCATTCATTTTAGGTAACTTGTACTTATAAATTCTTTCCCTGCCCCTTGGAGACCTAAATGTTTTCAAAAGCCTCTTCTCTGTTTTACAAGGTAGGTTGCCTTTATCAAGCAACTAGAAACCATCATTTTGAATGTAATCATCAAGGAAGAAAATGTTCTTATCTGCCAATCTATGTGTGAGAGTAAAAGTCTAACTTAGGTGACCACCCTTCTCCCTCTTATAAAACCACTTCCAGTCATGAAAATACCAGTCCCCCCACTTCCTTTGGTGGATGTGAATTAGCAAAGACAAGCAAAGACCCCACACCCAAGCTCTTAAAAATTCTCCAACTCTTTATCTCAGTGTAGTTAAGCTTGTAATGAGTTCTGGCTTTTCTTCCCTATTTGAATCACCTTGAGTAAACTTCCTTGCCTGTAAAATTTAAATTTTGCTTTGACAATAGAAACAAGCTATTATGAGAAGGATGAAAAAAAGGGGGAAACAAAATAAATATTTAACAAACATTTCTACAATGTACCAGAGGAACAAGCTTTTATATACTCTAATATACTTTCATATATTATGCATATACCACCCTGACTAGTCCTGAAATTCCAGAAAATAATTGCAAAACATATATGTTTTCTAAGGTAAGTTTCATTCATGGGAGCTTAGACCTAGTTAAAATAACAATGATGTTTTAAACAAAACAAACAAACAAAAACCTTACCCATTTTATAGCCATTGAGAGTTTAGATAGGCCTTTGTAATAAATTAGATATTCTTATTTAAATCCGGTGCTTCTCACATGTTTTTACCTCTTTCTTAAGTCTGTTTCTTCTTCATTTATCTTCAGCTTCTTTAAAATCTCTTTAGAAATCTCTTTTGGAACTTAGATTTTCCTTATCTGCTTAGGTTCCATAAGCTACTACCTCTGTATCATAGACACTCTATTTCAGACAAACACAAGTATACCAACAACCTGGGTCCAAAGGCAAGGCAGATAGACTTAAACAATCAACACAGTTACTTGATTTACATAAATTGAATTTTAAAGCTAAATTAGTTTCAATGTAGATTTGATTGAACAACTCAAGATCAACTTTCTGGTCTTTCCGTTCAATAAGTCAGTGCCAAGAAGAAGCAAAAGGGTAACTTCTGTATTATTACAAAAACACAATATTTTAAAATAAATACAATTTTAAAAATTCTTTTCAGGAGACTTCTGTGAATATCTTTATTTATCTCCTCAAAATTAATTGAATCATTGCCCATTACTCTTGAAAATATGATAAATCCACTATATCTTTACCACTATTTCAATTGCAAAATGTCCCCTAAAATACTTCAGTACCTCAGTAATTTCCAAAAGAATGAAAATGTCTAGTGGTCTACCTAATTATCAATTATCAGTTTTTAAATGTGCAATACTTAGCAATTAATTCAAATTGTAGTAATTCTAACACTTTGACGGTTTAGGATATTCTTTCTTATCACAAACTCCTGTTCTTTTACCATTATTTCCTCTCATGCCTAAGGAATCCATGTTTGCTTTTCTATAACTATTTTGTTATTCATTCGATGTATGTCAAATGCTATTTTCTGACTTCTCTTTTTTTCTGCCTATATTTACAAATTGTGCTCATCATAATTTGTCTATTTGTTCTAATAAAAATTTTTTAAAAAATTCTGTGTCTACTCCTGTTTCAGTCAGCATTCTCACTGCTGGGACCCAAAATGCCTGTGGAACTCAGCAGATGTGACCCTGCCTGAAATGGACTGAACCTCTGAAATCTTCAGAACTGTGAGCAAATAAATCCTCCCTCCTCTATGTTGTGCTCGGCAGGCAATAGAGTTGGGGGTAAAATGCAACCTGTGGATTGGAAGTTGTTGTGGTTTGGATATAGAATGTCTCCTAGACCTCAGGATAGAAAAAACAGCCATAGCAGGAGCACGACTTGGTAGGAAACAGTATTTCTGAAGCAGGCTGCTTCAGCTTCCTCCCCCCTCTATCCTTGCTCTGATACCATAAGCTGACACAAGATCTCAACTCCCTCTGTAATACATATGCTCCAGGTCTGCACAATATAACTTCAGTAGCAAAAATGTAGCGTATGGTATAAAAAATTCTTTGTAGTAACTACACATTTTTAATTTTATCGATTGCTAACATTTCATTTTGCCATAAATACTGTCAACAACAATGTCATGAAATAAATGAGATGCATTATAATGTAAAACCAAATATTGCATATTAATTTCACAAGTTGATTCCAAATTTCCAACTTTTTAAAAATGTCTTTTAACTTTTACCATTTCCCCAACGGAGTGCAATGATTACTACAGAAAACAAACGTGATGAGGAATCTTCACCATTTACTCCCAAAATTTCATGAGAATCTATAAAGTTATCTGACTCAGAGAACTTTAGAATATATCTTTACATTTTATTCCATAAAGCATGATTTCATTTATATGATAAGACTGTTCCTCTAAATAATATTCTACAATGTAATTTGTGCCTATCCATGTTCTGGAAGAATGTTTGACTATTTTTTTTAAATCACTGTTCATAGCCGGGCGTGGTGGCGCACGCTTGTAATCCCAGTACTTTGGGAGGTGGAGACCGGAGGATCCGGGTTCGCGACCAGCCTCAGCTCTCTTGCTCTCTCTCTCTCTCTCTGTCTCTCTCTCCCTGTCTCTCTCTCTCTCTCTCTCTCTCTCTCTACTTAGTGAGGCCCTCCGCAACTTTGTGAGACCCAGTTTCAAAATAAAGTATAAAAAATAGGGCTGGGGGTGTAGTGCAGAGGTAGAATGCCCCTGCGTTCAATCCCCGGTACCGCAAAAAAATAAAAATAAAAATAAATCACTGTTCATTTACTTTTCTATGCTAATTACACTGTTCTTTGTTGTATCAAATAAACATTTAGATTATGTCTTTGATATTTGGATTGATTTTCAATCATTATTTAATCAGGCAGTCCCTGTTAATATTTTTTGTTCAGTCCTATCATTCTTTTATCTTCTTAAGAAAATACTGTTCATGTTCATTCTATTTTATTTTTTATTTTTTGCAGTACTGGGGATTGAACCCAGGGGCGTTCTACCTCTGAGCTACACCCCCAGCCCTATTTTTTATTCTTTATTTTGAAACAAGGTCTCACTAAGTTGTGGAGGGCCTCACTAAGTAGCTGAGGCTGGCCCAGAACCTGGGTCCTCCGGTCTCAGCCTCCCAAGTACTGGGATTACAAGCACGCGCCACCACGCCGGGCTGTTCATGTTCATTTTAAAACATTAACCACTAAATATTAGATCCTATTTCTTGCCAGTCTTTATTTTAGTTCATTTTATGATTAAATTTAATTCTGCAATAAAATTATTATTAAATTATTCATTCAATTTGTTTCATGATATGTCAGATTTTTGGCTTCTTTTGAAATTGTGTCCTTCTCTCTGGTATAAAACTTAAAACATATTAACATTCAGTAAATATTTATTGAATGAATAGAGAAATAGATTTTATGATTGAACAAGTTAATAAATAAAATGCTTGGAGCCCAAATACTTCATCTAATTGGTCTAATCCCAGGGTTTGGGTGGCTAAAACAGGAGGATCACAGGTTCACAGCCAGCCTCAGTAACTAAGTGAGGCCCTCAGTAACTTAGGAACTTAGTGAGACCCTGTTTCCATACACACACAAAAATGAAATAGAACTGGGAATGTGAATCAGAGGCCCCTGGTGTAAATCCCCAGCACCATAAAAAAAATGATAGGATAAAAAATCCAAATAACCTTTGAGATATATATTTTGATATATATATATATGTATAGATTTAGCTTAGATATAATTTTTTGTTTTTAAATCTGTTCCCTTTATTTGATTTTTATTTGTATTTCTCTTCAAAACTAAGACAAAATAGTTTGTAGTCACTTTTAAATAGTTTAACTTTTTTAATCTCTTTATATTGTATAAATGTTCTGGAAAAATTAAATGCATTTGTTTATTAAATAATTAAAATATTCAAAAATCTAAATTATGGATGTTATATATAGAGCACTAGAAGACAGAAAAATCTTTGCTCAAAATAAGCCTATATTTTATTTTCGATAGGCAAAGCAAAATAAAATACATTCTGGTAATGTTAAGTGCTCTCAGGAACTTAAAATATTGTTTTCTGGTGTAGAATGAAGAATATAGGGAGGCTAGAAAAAAAAAAGAGACTTTAGAATTAGGTGATATTTGAGCTTGACTGGCATAAGAAAATAAAAATGAATAAATCCAATCATATATAAGAGAATGGGTGGGGAACAAGACAGAATAGCAAGTCCAAACCTCTGAAAGGGACCAAAAATAATATTTTAAGAATGAATCAATTCTTACTATGATTTCTTTATAGGAACTAGATTAAAGAGGAAACATTCAAAGTTAAGAGAATGCTTAGGGGCTATTGTAATTGCTAATTAAAAGAAAAATGTGGCTTATTCTGGATGGTTTTTGAGTAAATGGAAAAGTTAATGAGATTTGGCATATATTTTAATCATGTTCAAACAGAGCTAGGTGAGAGATTGAGGTTGGAATGACACAACAATTATGCATCAAGTCAAGTGTGACTCCAAGTTTTTTATTGAGTGGTGGGGTAGTGCTGTGGATAGAGGGCCTTGTGCATGCTACACAAGTGCTCTATCACTGAGCTACACCCCAGGCTATTCTCTAGGATTTTTAATATGAGCAATTGATGAAGATGAATTATGGGACTATAATACTTACTTTTTCTTTTTTCCCTTCTCCCTCTCGCCTCCCTATAAGGATTAGATTTAGACTGTCCCCCTACCCCTCATGGAAATATGGTAGCAATGTTGGAAGCAGGGCTTGGTTGCTAAGGAGGGGATCCCTGGGAATGTGCCCTTACAGATTATATATACTTCCTTTTCCACCTCCTCTCTCTCTTCTTCTTCCAGCCTCCAGGATGTAATTGTGGAGCCTGGCATGCTCTCTCTCTCTCTCTCTCTCTCTCTCTCTCTCTTGCTCCCTCTCTCTCTGCTTCTCACCACCATGCCCTGAGCTTCAGACCCTGGCCTCACGTGGACTGAACCCAGAATCTCCAAAAACTTGTGAGCTAATAAGTTGTCCTTCCTCTAAATTGTGTGGTCAGGTCTTTTGGATTATAGCAGTGAGAATGTTGACTAAGACAGAAATTAGTACCAAAGAAGTGGGGTCACTGCTATATCTAAGTCTGATCATGTGTTTTGTGAGTCTTTGGAACAGGTATGGGAGAAGAAATTGGAAGGGTCAGATTGTGACTAAACAGGCAGACAGTAGGAACTGTGCTCAGGAGATGTTGGAGGGCAAAAGGGGTTCCATAGGAAAGGCTACATGTATTACATTCTGCTGATGAATTTATCCGCATTTTGTTCCATGTCCTGAAACTTTGTGTGAGGTCAAATTCAAAGATGATAGACTGATTAAAATGGCAGAGGAAATCACAAAACAGCAAAATATTCAAATTGCATTATGGATATTGATGTCTGCATTCAGCCAGTTGTACACTGAGTTTCAGAAATGGAAAGCAAAGCAGAGAGACTTTATGGACTTGCTATTTTGCCAGAAAGGCATGTGTAAAGTTGGGGTCAGGAGAGATGGTGTTGTGGAAGAAAGTAAGATGGTTAAAAGGAAGGTGAATATTTTGCATAGGAACAAAGAAAGGTACGTGGTTGGGGAAGTTCAAGCCAAAGTGAGGAAGCAAGGAAAAAAGGTCCTGGTGGTGGCAGTCAGGATTGAGACAGGCCACACAGCAGTGATTGAAGAGGGCGAGACTACCTTTCCTGTTGATGGTCAGTTTGGGTATTCAGGTAATGCTGATTTTGCTAGAAAAAAAGGGGTCATGGAATTTCCCCCCCAGATTTCAAAGGAAGGCCTGGGAGGATAGGCAATGTGTGGCAGGGTCGGAATCTCTGCTAGCAGAGATCCAAATGGGGCAATTTGTGAAGCTGTGAGGGTGAAGCCAAGGTTGCAAGAAAATGCCCCAAGATGTAGAATGTGGAATGACCGCAGGAAAGGCTGCAAGCTGTGATCCCTAGAGCCAGGCTGGAAGACTGAGTATAATGCCCACTTCAATCAACCAGTCCACAGTGCCTGGGCTGCTAAGGTCCATTGGAGATTGTATCTTACTACCATGTGACCCAGATGTCAGAAATGGATCTACAGGACTAAATGCTTGCTCTGCTGGATTTCAATACTGTTTTGGTTTGATTCCATCTTTCTTTGATCTGTTCCTCCCTCATGGAGTGCAAATATTTATTTGGTGCCATTGTATATTGGATGCATGTAATTTGCTATTTATTTTAATTTTAATTTACAGAGGTTCACAGCCAAGAGTTCACCTTGTATCTCAAGAGGAAACTTTTGACTTTGGGACTTTTGAGATATGCTGAACTCCTGGAGATGGTCTAAATGCATTTTGCATCCTAAAATGGACATGAGCTCTTTAGAGGCCCGGAGCAGAATGTTGTGGTCAGATATAGAATGTCCCCTTATGACCTCAGGATTGATATAGTTAAGTCATGAGGGTTGTCATTTCATCAGTAGATAAATCCAATGGATTTTTCTGGGTGATAACCTAGGCTGGTGGGATGTAGCTGGAGAAGGTGGGTCTCTGTGGGTGTGGACTTAGAGATGGTGCTTGTGTTTTTGAATTTTCTTGCTTGCTTATGTTCTCTCTGCTTCCGACCTCCATGATATGAAGAGTAGAGCCCATGTGCTCTCACTCCCTCTTTTGCTTCTGTTACTTTTGATGTGAGGAGCAGAACCTGTGTGCTCTCCCTCTTTCTGCTTCCCTCTGCCATGATCTGAGCTCCAGACCCTGGCCTCACCTGGACTGAATGCAGAATCTCCAAAACACTGGGAAAATAAACCTTCCTTCCTCTAAATTGTGTGGTCAGACGTTTGGAATTATAGCAGTGAAAATGCAGGCTGAGACATCCTGCTTTTCACTTTTTCTCTTACTACATAGGAGCCAGTAATAGGCAAGTCTATGTTTATTATAAAATAATTTTGTTAATTTCTGGAGTGATATGCATGTAAGATAAGTGATAAGTATATAAGAGACTGAGATTTAGTTTCTCAATTCTGGATTGGCCTATGATATAACTAGCATTCAAAAATATGAAATGGATTTGGATAAGTTGGTAAATTTAGTCTAGATAATGGGATATTTTTTGCTCATTTGTAGGTGTTCCTCAAAGTACCACTTTGAAATGTGAAAAATATATACTGAGAAACCACTTTTGGCTTGTCAGAAATTCAGCTGTACTCTTATTTTCATTCGTCATTTATATCACTCACATTCTAAATTTCTTGACTTATTACCAGTGTTTTCTCTTATTGAGTGATATGTATCAAGAAATAAGTAATTTATCAGATACTAGAAGTAGGATATCAAGAATTGTATCAATCTACAATAGCAAAGCTGGAGATATGCTGTGTGTCAAATAAGAAGTTCATAAATACAGAGGAACACAAAGTAAACTAAAATAGGTTTTAGTTTATATGTATATAAGAGATATAAAAGCAAAGCATATCTCCCAATAATTAAATATTTTCAATAATATAAAAAGCTAAATGTATACATTTTCTGATTCAATTTATTTCTTCATGGAGTTCTCCAACTTTTATTCTCCAAAAAGCATCTATTTCCCAAATTAGATTATATTCTTAGAAGTATGAATTTGTTATCTTTCAATGCTCTATTTTGGTGTACACCACTTAAACAGTACATATTTTAAGCTTTATAGCAAGCATAATGCTAAAATATATAATACTTTTTATTATCAAAAAGTATGAACTGGAAATCTTTTGTCGCTGTAAGTACTTGTTCATGCTCTAGTGACATGAATGCAAGAGAAAATTCCAGAGAACATTTGTGTAAAAATTGTTAAGAGAAAATTCCCTTTTTAAAGTGAACCTTATTTTAATATTGATATCTTAATCAAATCAGAAATCAATACGATTCTCACTAAACTTACTCTGAATCTTAATGCCATTGGCCTTGAGCCTGATTACATAAAGTTACATCAGAAAAAAGTATAAAAAGCTTAAGAGGAGCTGAGTTTTATTCCCATCCATAAGGAACTTTTTGAAGTCTAAATAAGTTATATTGCCCATTCTATTATGTTTAAGATAATTTCCCTATGGCTTTCCTCAAAAAGAATTAACACAATGTAAATATAGCACTAATAGCATCATGCTTGAGCAAGTGGGAATGAGTATCTTTGCTAAGGTTTAAGAATATCCTATTAGGAACTACACATATACAATACCAAATAAAACCCACAAATGAACAACAAATACATAGAAAAGCAAAATAACAATAACAAATAAGTGAAGTGGAAAGGTTAATGAGATATTACTTAAACTGCTCTCAGGAGGGAATTACACACACACATTTGTTTCTAATCTTTTTGCATACAACCTGATAAATCACAGTGCCAGATTTAGGTTAGTCTATTAGTACCTTATTCTCTCATGGTCTCCTTATATCTTGGGCAATATTTTTATATTTTTGTTTAAATTTCTTTTAATGCTTTCCTTTCCATTTTTGAGTGTAGGTTTTTTACTTTTTTGCATGGTAACTAAAAATTTACATTTTCCTAAGAAAGTGCCCATTTCTTCCAATTTTTTATATTTATTTAAACACAAACTATATGATCATTTCTCTAATGATTCCTGGAATTACTACTATTAGATTTTATATTTAGCATCCCACTTCTGATTTTGTGAATATGACTTTTTTTCTTGGCATTTATGTTCTTTGCTATATTTTCCCATAGTCCATTAATTTTGTGCCTTAATAAATTATTAGCTTATCAATTATGATTTCCTAGGTCCATTTCTAGCTCTTGTTGGTTACCTTTGTGCAGTTCTTGGATTAATAGTTATCTTTTGTGTGTGTGTGTGTGTAACCAGGGTTTGGACCCAGGGATATTCTACCTCTGAGCTACACTCCCAGACCTTTTCAAATTTTTTTATTTGTTTGTTCTGAAATAGGATTTAAGTTGCTGAGAGCCTCAGACCCTTGCTGAGGCTGTTCTTGAACCTGTAATCCTTCTGTCTCAGCCTCCCAAGTACTGAGATTACCTGTGTGCTCCACCATGCCCAGCTTCATTCTTTCTTTATAAGCAAATTTCCATATACAAATCTATCCAAATCTACATAATTTTCACTATATAAATGTTAATGTCATTGTTTTTAAGTATCATCTAATTATAATTCTGAGTTTTCTAAGACAAAATACAAAATAAAAGAATTAAATCATAAATTTACCTTTTCTCCTTCATTTGTTAAAATACATTATCAATGTTTTTTAATTGCTGATTGGTTCATGGATTTGGATTCAGAATTATCAGATAATGTATTTTACTCTGTTTACAAGATAGAAAGTTAACCTGCCCAATTTTAATTGATTTTGTAAAAAAACACAAGATTCTTTGATCAGAGGTAAAATAAATGTATTATTCATCACATAACATGCAGTAAGAGCAGCATAGATTTGCCAATTCTCCTTGCTTCTAAGTCTGAAAGGGGTTGTACAGAGAGATCATGAAAATGTTTAGCCTGTGTAGTAAGTTAAATCAAAAATGAAACAAAACAAAACATTTATAGTGGACAGAAGTCATACCTGCCTATTCTCTGTAGAGTGATACTGTCTTTTTTTTGCTAGGCATAATCAAAGCTGTCCTTTGTTCTACAGGTATGCAATACATCTATTTTCCAATACTATACACTTTCCAATCATCAGGCAATCCAGAACAATGTCAGAACATGTCTCTGCTCATAAGGCATGTTAGAAAAGAGAGAAACCCATAAAAATATTGTATCCCATATTTTCTCTACATATCAATGATTGCAATACTGATAATAGTCATAATGTATTAATCCATTATTAATGTTTATATGTACTTGAATATGTTAAATTGTCTTACAGATGAAATATTTATGGACTTAAATATGATTATTTATATGATTTTTAATTTTTATGTTCTGTTTTCTATTTACTTACATTCTTAGACCAAGAGAGGTATGTCTTACTATTATGGAGTTTCTATTAATTTCTCCTTGTAATAACTGAAAAACTGATGTGAATGTTCAATATACATATATTTCTGCCTTTAAAAAATACAGCATACACGAACCAGCAAAATATAAAGTGATATTTTGGTGCAGTTGTCAATAGTGTCTAAGAACTCAAATTACATATGATCAAGTTTTATCTCCTTTATTGTTATCAACATGTAACTTGGTAAGCCATTTCCCTTTTTTTAATCTTGGCTTTATTCATTTGTTAAATAAAGCTCATGATAACAGTTAATTCAGCTGTGAGAATGAGATTTATCAATATTTAATAAAGTCTATAATTAATTGATACTGTAAGTTTTTCATAAATAAAATATTGAAAAACTATGTGCTTCAGCTTTTGTACTTTAAATAAAAGTTATTAAGTGCTAAAATTATTTGTTCATATATTTTTGGCATATACATATAGGAAACCTCTGCATATTTCTATCCCAAAGTTATAATTTTGTTATTTTTCTGGTTGTTTTCAAGTTGTTGCTGTTTCTTTTCTCTTATAACTCCATTCTAAAAATATTAAATGTACTTATTAGGTATCCTTATATTTTCATAATGTTTCAAACATTTTTAGTATTCAAAGACCAATTCATTTTTCTTTTTGATATGTTGCTATCTCTAGGAATGCAAATATTTGTAGATTATTTAAAAGAACCCAATGCCACATTGTCTGCCCATAGATCTACTGATTGTGTTTCTCTATAACTTAAAGAGAATATGTCATAGATTTGGGATTGTATTCTATTACAATAAAGCCACTTATCCAGTCAATAAAAGAGGCAAAAATACAGATAGTCTTATCAAGATTTTTGTATCAATTTGATAATAAAGATAAATTGACTATTGACATCCTAAATCAGAAAATGAATCATTTGTATTTTCTTTCTTGTCATTAAGAAATATGGAATTTAATTATATATAAGTTCTATATTTAACGCACTAACTTTTTATGGGCCAATCTGAAACTTAGTGAAGGGTTGTATGTGTCTCTGTTTTATATATAAGAATATTACTATGAGCAAAACATGTTTTTAAACACTGGCAGGTTTTATTTTTAACTTTGTTTTACTACTTCTAAATATTATGAAATAAGCTCTGAAAATCCAGCTATTTATGGATATAGATTTGAAGAAACATATATTTAAATATTGTTTGCCCAATAAATGCCTTACATAAAAAATCAGCCAATTGCAAATTGGTTCATTACTGGGAAAACGCTCCTCTCCTTAAAATTCTATATCGTTTGGTCATTTGAAGGTAATTATGAAACTACTTTCTGCAGTATGAATTGTAGCCTAATTAAACTAGCCGCTGGGCAGCCATGGCAGTGATGCTAGATAAGCAGCATTTTCTCAAATCCCCTCAGTGCTACTATGTTCTTCTCAACTTTGCTGATTTTATGCGTTTTCTGCCAACTTAAACTTTTTTCAAATTTTAATATGACTTGATACTGGAATAAAATCTTTCATAGGCAGAAATTCAGTGAGGCCTCCTTTGAACAGAATAAGCTTATAAAAGTTGTAAAAATGTGAAACCAACCATCAGAAATAACAACATAACCATTTTATAAATTACAATTAAACACTTATTTGCTATGTTTTACTCATATATACATTATGAAAAAGTAACCGTGTCAAGTTAATGGCTATTGTTTAAAAACTCAATGTAGCATAAATATGCAGATCTAAAAGGGGTAAATATTGTTTCTACTGAGTACTATTTTCTAAAAAATAATACTTTAGACACTTTTAAGCTTTTTTTAAAAGTATAAATTAGCATTTACTTACAACTAGTATCATAAGAAGTAAATGAAACATAGTAGAGTTGAAAAAAGGAATTATCAAAGATAACTTTTGTGTTTGCAAGGATTCAATGGTGTTTACTACAAAATAAGAGTATTAGATTCATACTAATTTATGCATAACTGGTTTATGCATCATTCATTTCATGTCTTCAGAATATATGAAAATGCCACAAATTTAGGGTTGATGCCATAATACCATAGATATATTTTTATTTTATTTCTAATTATATGAAATATTCTAAACAAATTAAGAATATAGACTAACTACATAACAAAGCATCATGTCCTTTCATTCAGATTGAAAAGTTTATAAATTTTCATGATTTAAGGTTTTCTTGTTTCATTTTACCTTTGAGTGTCACTTCCAGCCCTTTTTATTTTTTATTTTGAAACAGGATCTAAGTTGTTGGGGTCTCACTAAGTTGCCAAGGCTGGCCTCGAACGTGTGATCCCCCATCTCACTCTCCCATGTGCTGGGATTAGAGATGTGCACTACCACACTTGGCTTTAAGATACTTTTGATAAAATAAAATATTAAGATCAGAAATAAAGAAGAATAAAATTATGTCATTTGCAGGAAAAAGGATGGACCTGGAGACCATTATGATAAGTGATATTAGCTAGTAGAAGGGTCATATGTTCTCTCTCATATGTGGAAGCTAGGGAGTAAGCAGGATACGAGAGGAACATCAGATAATGAAGAAGAAACTCCATTGGAGCCAGGGAGGTGGTCAAGGGGAAGAGGGTGGGGGAGAGGGAGAATCAATGAAGGAATCACTTCCATTGATGTTATGTATATATGTGAGAATATCAATGCCAATTTCAATAATATGTATGGGGGAAAGAGGGGTGGTTGGGGAGGGAGCCGGAGGAAAGCCCACCAAGTGCTGTGTGCATGTATGTCACTAACACTATGAAGTACATTATGACATGAGACTATAATGCACCAATAAAAATATAAAAAAGATTATTCTAAGGATTTTTTGCTATTCTTTATTTTTGTAGAGAACCCGGTGATGGTTACTTTTAGGTTCCAATTAGCCTGAATTAAGGAATACCTAGAAACTAGAAAAGTATTCTGTTGGGTGTCTCTCTGAGGGTGTTTGCAGAGAAGGTCAGCTTATGTATCTGAGTGGACTAGGTGTATAAGACCTGACCTCCACATGATTGGGCACCATCCAATCAGCTGGGACCAGAGAGAACTAGTACAGAAGGTGAATTGCTTTCTCCTTTGAAGAGCTGGGACATGATTGCCTGTTGCTTGGACTTCAGGATTCCAGGCTTTCCAGCACTTGGACTCTAGGACTTATAACAGCAGTGACCATTCTAGGTTCTCAGGATTTCCACCTAAACTTCTAAGTTATACCATTGATTTTCTTGGTTCTGAGACCTTTGGAATTGAATGGAGCCACTTGAATGACATCCCAGCATCTCTAGATTGCAGACATCCTGCATTGGACTCCTCAGCTACCATGAATATATAAACCAATTTCCTAATAAATCCTCTTTCATATCCTATGTTTACAAACCATATCCTATTGGTTATTAAGCCATATCCTGTTGGTTTGTTCTTTCTGAAGAACTTTGACTAATATAAACACCATCTTACTGAATTTTCTATCTTCTTATCTAAACAAAAACCACATAACTTATGAAATCTTCTGGTAGTATGCATGCACACATATGTTCTCATTAATATCACATGTATTTATTAAACCATTGGGAAAAAGAAGATATATGAAACTCACAACAGTGATTAACCCCAGAGAAAGGAAAAGGAAACTATATTGTTCAATATGAATAAATCAACCTGTTGTCATTAATCAACCTTGTAACTGAAAACATCTTTCTTTTACTATGATTATCTCCCCTGATGATAAAAATTATATTGGTACTCTGCCATGTAAATGATCTGCAATTTCCAGTTTGCCTCAAATATTTATTGCATTTTAAGCTGTTTAGTTTCATCAATATGTTTTGGTGTAGATTTATTATTTTATGATATTATTCAGGACACAGTGATTAAACAATTCTTTTATAAAATATTTACTTACAGATTCCTCTGGGAAATCAAGTAGGCACTATTATACGTTAAAGGACACCCTGAACAAACCAGGAAAAAAAATCTACTTTCACCAATCACAAAGGCTAAAAGGAATAACATTAAATAAACAAAAATATTAAAATCCATATAACCTAAAATCCGAAGTTTTAAAAATTAAACTTGGAAAATTCTAAAGATAATTTCTTAAAATGCTCATCACTCTATATTAGTATTTTACTTTATCTTTCATACTTGTTCTCTTACCCCATGATGATCCCCACTTCTTTCTTTGTCAACACATTTTTCAATTTGAATGAAGGAGGTAGGTAGAGCAAATATTTATTATTTTAATATATGCCAAATTTGAGGTGGATAGAATCTCATCTGCTCCTTGGAAAGTATGAAATATCGGGATCTCTGAGAATGTATGATAGTATACTTGAATTTCCAGTGTACAGCAATGAGTCTGGAAAACACCCATTT
The DNA here is from genome assembly GCA_004027185.1 of Glis glis. Taxonomy (NCBI): domain Eukaryota; kingdom Metazoa; phylum Chordata; class Mammalia; order Rodentia; family Gliridae; genus Glis; species Glis glis. The sequence goes on from PVJS01002764.1 coordinate 79,397, forward strand.
AGGAATTTATCTAATTTAATGGCAGTACGTGAGAATGTGTAGATAGTACATGGTGAGGAATTAAAAATATATGAATTCTAACTATCTGCTAACTCTAGAGCAATGCTCAGAAGGAGCCACTATATCTGTGATATATGGATCCTTAATTTTAAATTTAAATTAATTAAAAATCGACTTACTATTTATTTTCTTAGTCACATTGGTCATTTCAACTGCTCAGAAGAAATGTACTGCTAACAGTTACCTTATGGGACTCCTCAAATATAGAGTCTCCCATCACTGTAGAGTGTTTTATTAGCAAATGCTGCTCCATGGACATGATATTTCAATAATATCTCTTGTGTATGTTCTCAAGATTAGGTTGACATAGATGAAATCTATACTACTACGCAATAATATATCTTACATTATCCTTAGTCTGCATAAGAATGATGGAATAAGGGTTCTTGATATCTAAATCTTAAAGGAATGACTAATTAATAAGCATGCAATAGTCTAACAATCTTAGCTAAACCACGGCATACAACAGTCAGTCATCTTGCTGACTTACTGGAAACACAGAAAGAAATATCTATGGTTCAGAATGAGGAGATAGCTTTGTTGAGTAGCGGTTTGGAAATGTTTTATAAATGCTGAAACAAAATCTGTATTATTGCATAATGCAAACCCAAAGGAAGATCTGATCAATTCATTCCTCTTGGAGAGGGGATGACATACAAGGCTTTCTACCATTGAACCTGAAAAATGGAATTGTTGTTTGTCAATTCCAGTGTGAGGGGAAAGAAGAAAGTGAACATTTTACTCATGGAAAAGGAAGAAGCATAAACAAAGAATAAGGGTTCTATTAAAAAAAGAATGTCAATTATAGGAACGTGGAAATATTTAAATAATGCTGTACAAAGTATGTGTGCAAAGGGAATAGTAGAGGTGAGGCTGGAGGCCTAAACAAAGAGAAAACCCTGGGAAGTTTTGAATTGTTCTATGGCCTATATTAGTTACTAAGAAATAATTATTAAAAATATCATAGGTGGTGCACAGGAACATGTGTGCAATTATCATAATGAATAAAAGGTTTCCTAATCTCTCCATCTTTTGAAGTCACTCTGTATGTATCTTTTGGTACTTTGTAGAAGAACACTGTGTAATTTATTTTCTGTCACACATTAAATATGAAATTGAGACATTACAGCAAAGTGTGTGATAGCATAACACTCTGTAAAAGTGAATTTTAAAAACTGCTAACCATTCCTCTTCAAAGTGTCTTAGGGGAGTCAAGCATCCTACACTATGTTTGAAAATGATCTTATATTATCAAATATGCCCTTCATATTTTTAAGTGTTATTTTAACCTCATTCATCACTGCTCCATCTTAAACAATGCCATATATTTAATTTTATAATCACTGCCACAGGGAAAGAGATAGGTTTCCTTCCAGACCATTTTCATGTATTAATCTTCTCTTCAAAGGAAGGACTTCATTTCTGGATTTCATTCATTTGTGCTACTGGAAGTTATCCAAGATACTAAGAAGCAATTTAATAAATTGGTTTTCATAAAATTCATGAAAGCTATTATTCTCATTTATTTGACATCTGAAAGTATCTTTCTTTGTTAATCATTAGGAAATTAATTACAGACATGATCAGCATTGGCAACATGAAATCGAAGTAATTTAGTATTGAAATAATAAAAATACATACATATTTATATATGATATTTTCTATAAAATTTTACAGGGATTTTAATATTTTTATTGGAATAACTCTACTTATCTCTTCCAGTTCTATTTATAAACTAACATTTTGAAAAAGAAATAGAGTAAAATATTCTCTTTCTAGACAGATAATTCAGAGATATGAACAGATACTTTAGGTAGAGGTA
>PVJS01002765.1:16075-36189 GCA_004027185.1 Glis glis
CAGTACCAAGGATTGAACCCAGGGGCGTTCTACCTCCACATTACACCCCCGGCCCTGTTTTTTTATACTTTATTTTGAAACCGGGTCTCACAAAGTTGCGGAGGGCCTCACTAGGTAGAGAGAGAGCTGAGGCTGGCCGCGAACCCAGATCCTCCGATCTCTGCCTCCCAAAGTACTGGGATTACAAGTGTGCGCCACCATGCCCGGCTTAGGACCCACTTTCTAAGGGAACTGTAATTAATTTCTTTCTTTTTTTTTTTTTGGTACTAGGGATTGAACCCAGGCACATGTGCCTCCGAGCTAAACCCCAAGCCCTTTTTATTTTGAAACAGGGTCTCGCTAAGTTGTTGAGGGTCTCACTAAGTTGCTGATGCTAGCCTCAAGACTGTGATCCTCCTGTCTCAGCCTCCCAAGAGCTAGGATTACAGGCATGTGTCACCATGCCCAGCTGGGCACTATGATTTTTTTTTTTTGGTACTGGGGATTGATCCCAGAAGCATTCTACCTCTGAGCTATACCCTCTGCCCTTTTTATTTTTGTTTGTTTGCTTGTTTGTTTGTTTGTGTGTGTGTGTGTGTGTGTGTGTGTGGTACTGGGAATGGAACCTAGGGACATTCTACCTCTGAGCTACACTCCCAACTCTATTTTATTTTTTGTTTGGAAACAGGGTCTCACTAAGTTGAGGAGGGCCTCACTAAGTAGCTGAGGCTGGCCATGAACCTGTGATACTCCTGTCTCAGCCTCCCAGGTACCGGGATTACAGGTGTGTGCCACTACCCCCGGCTTGTGAATTTTTTTTTTTTTTTTTGCGGTACCGGGGATTGAACCCAGGGGCATTCTACCTCTGAGCTACACCCCCAGCCCTATTTTTTATACTTTATTTTGAAACTGGGTCTCACAAAGTTGCGGAGGGCCTCACTAAGTAGCTGAGGCTGGTGGCAAACCCGGACCCTCCGGTCTCAGCTCCCAAGTACTGGGATTACAAGCGTGCGCCACCATGCCCCGCCCCGGCTTGTTAATTTTTAATGAGATAATGCCTAATGAGCATTTCGAGCCATGCTGCCTGGCACGGAATCAGCATTCAACAAATACTAGCTATTGTTATTTCCAGTTAAGCAGAGGTGGAGAACGCAGGAAAGTGGAAAGTAGTCAGTGTAAGGTGTTTCACAAAAGTTACACACACCCTGACTCCTTAGAACAGCCCAAAGCCGCCCCACCTGCTCCATGCTGGTCAGTCCCCTGTGCGTACCTGCACGCTGTGCAGCCCCCATCTTTGCATCTGCCTTCGTTTTCCCTGCAATATTCTCTGCATTCATGATCACTGGGCAAACTCCTATTCATACTTCAAAAGTGTTACACTGATCATCTCCTCCAGAGAGAGAAGGGGCAGGACTCATTTCACGCAGACTTCAGGTCAGGCCACTGGGGTAGGTGTCACTGTCTACAGTTTTCAGATGAAGAAAGGGAAGCCCAGACAGGGTCACTAGCTTGCCTTGGGCTACCCAACTGGGAAGTGGTAGAGTTAAACCGCAAGCCCCAGTGATGTCCTGAGGCCTGAGGCCTCCAGGGCAGGAAAGACACCGGCGCTGGATGGCAGGCGTCGGGGGTGGAATGCTCTCCAGGACAGGCCGCAGAAGCCCCAACTCCTCTGACCTGTTTCCAAACTCCATCTCCTCTTGTCCCCCCAATCCCAGGTGGGCTGTGCACCCAGGAGAGAGAGATGCTGCTTCCTGGTCCTGCATCTGTCTGGACCACCACCACCCCTTCCCTATTGGCTGTTTTGAAACACAGGACAGCATCTTAAGGTGCCCTATTTGTGTGTGTGTGTGTGTGTGTGTGTGTGTGTGTGTGTGTGTGTGTGTGTCTCACTGAGGATTGAACCCAGGGACATTCTACCTCTGAGCTACACCCTCAGCCCTTTTTTTGATTTTGAAACAGGGTCTCTTTAGATTGCTGAGAGTCTCACTAAGTTACCAAGGCTGGTCTTGAACCTGCAATCCTTCTGTCTCAGTGTCCCAAGTACTAGGATTACAGGTGTGCGCCACCACGCCCAGCTTTAAGGTTCCCTATTCATGGAGGAATAAAATGACGAGTGCACTGATTGTCCAAAGTCAGGACTAGTGCAGCCAGCATGGGGGGCCCAGCACCCTCCCATCCGCCTGCCTTTCTGAAGAGACAAAGCAAGTTCAGAATTGCCTGGTGCTGTCAGGGCTGGAGAGGAGGGAGGAAGGGTCCCCAGGCAGGAAGGCTGATCCGAACTATCTTCACTAGGGTCAGAATGATCCGTGCCCCCTCCCCGGCTCAGCCAGGATCCATTTCCTTCTGGCTTAAACATGAGAAGGGGGAGGGTGGAGCAGAACACAAGCTATTCCAGCTGCAGTGTTGTGGATCTGTGGAGCAGAGCTCAGGGTCCCCCAACCTCTCTAACCCTGTGGACAGATAGAGGACCCCCAGACCTTTTCAGGCTTCTCGGGGGACTGGCCTAAACAGAGATGCAAAGCACCCACAGGCCTTCTGTGTGACCTTGGGCCATTCCTCACCATCTCTGGGCTGCACCCTGCACAGTGACAGGGTGGGGATGGGGATCACCAGATGATCTCTAAGGAATTTCCCAGGCCTATTTCAGCCAAGGTCCTATGCAGGACAGTGTGATGGTTGCAGAGCCCCTCTCCCTGCCTCCCAGGCCACTGGCACCACCCGGTGCCACCGCGTGCCCGCAGACCCACCTCACACCCTGCAGATGCCTGCTCCGGGGTCTCTGCGCTGAGCACACCACCTCGGCCTGAGCAGCTCAGCGTCGGCCCATGGACTCAAGTCGCAGCTGCTGTCCCCAGAGACACTGCCATCTGTGGCCACTCTGGGTGCTGGAGGCAGAGATGGGGCGAGGCCGATGCCCCCCACGGGAGACGGAGCTTCTCAGGCCCAGGGGTTCTGTGTGGGCCAGGGAGGGGACAGTCCTGGGCTGCCTCGACACCCTGGTACCTCTCCCTGCCCATCGGAGACCCTTCCCTCTACCCCCCCACTTTCAGGATGGCAGGAGGTGGGACCTGTCTCAGCCAATCAGTAGCCTGGTAGAGCACGGGCTTTATCCTCCGTTGCCCTGGCAACCAGCCTCCTTTTCGGGATCCCTCTACTGTGCACGTGGTACAGCAGATGACAAGGAGGGCAGGATTGAGGGAATGCGGAGAGGAATAAGGGTCACTCAGCAGGCTGCTGGGCCCCAGAGAAGAGGACCATTGCTAATAATTAGGAGGGACGGTATCTGCCGATTGGGAGTAGGAAAAGATTGGGGTCTCTGGCAAGTGGGTGGGGACACAGAGCAGTGACCAGTAGAGTGAATGAGGGTCACATGTTACAGGGAAAACCAAGTCTGAGACTGAGAGACTGGACACACTGGCACTTACCATGTTCCAGACGTGTGTGTGTGTGTGTGTGTGTGTGTGTGTGTGTGTGTGTTACTGAGGAGCTACCTCTGAGCTACACTGATAGCCCTGTTTTATTTTTTTATTTTGAAATGGGGTCTCACTACTTGGGAGGCTGAGACAGTAGGATCGCAGGTTCAAGGACAGCCTCAGCAAATAGTGAGACTCTCATCAACCTAGCCAGACCCTGTTTCAAAATAAGAAATGAAATCGGGCTGGGGGTGGAGCTTGAAGGTAGAATGCTTCTGGGTTCAATCACCTGTACCCTCCCACAAAAAAAAAGAAAAAGAAAAGAAATGGGGTCTCACAGCCGGGCGTGGTGGCGCACGCTTGTAATCCCAGTACTCGGGTAGCTGAGACTGGAGAATCTGGGTTCGCGGCCAGCCTCAGCTACTTAGTGAGGCCCTCCGCAACTTAGTGAGACCCTGGTTCAAAAATAAAGAATAAAAAATAGGGCTGGGGGTGTAGCTCGGAGGTAGAATGCCCCTGGGTTCCATCCACAGTATGGCAAAAAAAAAAAAAAAAGAAATGGGGTCTCACTAAGTTGTTGAGACTGGCCTTGAACCTGTGATCCTCCTGTCTCAGCCTCCCAAGTACTAGGATTACAGGCACGTGCCACTGCTCCAACTTATTACCTCATTTAATCCTCATCACAAGTCACACAGTGAGAAAGTAGCAATGCCAGGGCGGTGTCCTAGCCTGGACTTCAGGCCCCCACGAAGGGCTGTCCTCCCCATTCGGCCTCCTCAGCCCCACCGTCCCCCTGGCTGGGGTTCAGCCTGGGATGGTCCTGGCTCCCGAGCACCCCCACCCCCTGCCAGGCATGGCTCCGCACAGCCCTTTATTTGGTCCTCTCTGCTGGGTGGGTTCTGGGGCCTGTGTAGGGACGAGGCAGCTGAGGTTCCAAGAAGTAAAGCTGCTTACCTTCCCTGTGTAGGTGGCTCAGCTGCTCGGTGACAGAGCTGGAACGCAAAGCTAAGGGGGGGGATGTGGGGCGCGGGTGCCACCCCCAAGCCTGGATCCTCACCCCTAGGCTGTAGATGGAGTGTCTGCTAGGACCCAGTGAGCATTCCACAAACAGCAGCCGCTATTGTCTCAGGAGGAGGGGCAGCCCCAGGGGAGCACGGGGCAGGGGAGAGCCCCCAGGGACTCCCAGAAACCTGCGGACAGGCAGGTGCAAAAGGTGGCTTCAGGACCCTTAGTCCCCCACCCCACAGACACCCTGCCAGCTGGGGCCAGTGGGGACCCTGCAAGTGTCGGGGTCTTCTCCAGCATATGTGGGGGCAAGGGGCTGATTTTGAATTTACAGAGGGGTTTTTTAAAATTCAGGTATAAGGTATATACCGTAAAACACACTAGTCATAAGTGATAGATTTTTGCTTGTGTATACACCTGTGCCACCGCCATCCAGACCAAGGTATGGGACATTCCTGTCACCCAGGGAGGTCCCTTCTGCCTCTTGCCAGTCAAGATGCCCTCTCTCAGGGCTGGGGTGTAGCACAGTGGTAGAGCGCTGGGAGGCCCTGGGTTCAATCCCCGGGCCCTGGGGGTGGGGGGACACAACTCTCTTCCCAAGATGCCCTCTGCTCTGACTTCTGTCCCCACGGGTAGGTTGTGCCTGGGTTTGGGTTTCATGTAAATGGACTCACGGTGCGCACACCTTGCTAAGCACGACGGCAAAGCTTTTGAGATCTGTCCACGTTGTCGCACGTGACAGTCCATCACAACTGTTTATCTGTTCACCACCAAAGGACATTTAGGCTGGTTCCAGGATGGGACTCTGACCAGCAAAGCTGTCAAAGTGCTTAACAGTTTGGGGTGGGAGGGAGAGAGGAGTTGGGGGTTGGATTCCATGGGGCAGGAGGAAACATTTGGGGGTGACAGATGCTTTTGGCACCTTGGTTGTGATGGTGGCTTCTTCAGTACACACATATGTCAAACATATCAAATTATACACTTTATTTTTTATTTACTTATGTATTTTTGTGGTACTGGGGATTAAAGTCAGGGGCATTCTACCTCCGAGCTACAACCCAAGCCCCATTTTTTATTCTTTATTTTGAAACAGGGCCTCACTAAGTAGCTGAAGCTAGCTGAGAACCCGGTTCCTCCTGTCTCAGCCTCCCAAGTACTGGGGTTACAAGCGTGCGCCACAATGCCCAGCTCAAATTCCACACTTCAGATCAGTATGCCAGATCTCGGAAGGTGAGCAGGGCTGGACCTGGTTAGTACTTGGATGGGAGAACTGTGTACAGTAGTTTTTCTGGTTTTGTTTTGGGACAGGGGCTTGTTAAGTTGCCCAGGCTCACCTCTAATTCCTGGACTCAAGCCTCTGCCTCCTAGTAGCTGAGACTACAGCTTGCACAGTAGAGTGTGTGTGTGTGTGTGTGTGTGTGTGTGTGGTATTGGGGATTGAACACAGGGGCACTCTACCTCTGAGCTACACCCCCAGCCCTATTCTATTTTTATTTTAAAACAGGGTCTCGCTAGGTTGATGAGTCTCACTACTTGCTGAGGCTGTCCTCGAACCTGTGATCCTCCTGTCTCAGCCTCCCAAGTACTGGGATTACAGGCATGTGCCACCACGCCCGGCTCAGTAGTTTCTTATATGTCAATTACACCTCAAACAATCTGCAAAATGTGATCAATACCTACTTCTGGGAAGCTCAATGTGTAATAGAAATAAAACCAGGGTCTGTTAAGGGGTGGAAGTCCAGAGGCCCCACCCACTCAGATCGCTCCTGTCCTTCTGGGTGCCCCAAGGCATCTCCCCAGGGGTCCAGAGAAGTCAATTTGAAAAACCCTGGCCCAGAGGTCTCCAATGACCCTGCCAGCTCTGAGTACTCATGATATAAGACCCTCCAGGCCTGGGTCTGGCCATCCTGCTGGTCCCTATCCATCACGGGAGTACGGAGCCTACACACCACTATCTTCTATTCCACTACCCACAGACGAGTACCGAGTCCCCTCCGGTGTTTCAGCCAGTGATCACTGCCCCGGTGAAGCCCAGCGCAGGCTCCCCAGGGACGCACAACGCACCCTCACCTCCTGTTCCCTGGCTGCTCCCCGATGGCTCTCATCCACCGTACTATACTTGTTTTTTGCTGTCTGCCTCTGATAAGTCCCAGAGGCAGGACACCTCTGTCAGTCCTGGTCCCCTGTGCCCAGCACTAGCCTGGCCCAAAGCGGACACTCAGCACCTGTTGGTTGAATGGGTCTCAGCTCGGCCCCTCCTGGAAAGCCCTGCCCAGGGTCCAAAGTCCTTCCGTGGACTGTGACTCTCTAAGGACATCAGTCGCCGGCCCTCAATGTCCTCTCTAGCCTTGTCTCCTCCCACTCACCCCTTGCTAGGCCTCAGAGGTGCCAGGAGCATCCCCACTGGGGGATTGCACCTGCTCTTGCTTCTGCCTGAAATCTCTTCTGCACGGTACTCCCCAGGCTCCTCCCGCAGACCAGGCCTCTGCTCGATGGTGTCGCCGTCACAGAGGCCCCTGGCCTGAAGTAGCTCCCTCCCATCCATCACCTTCCCGCCTGCTTTACTGGATCTTCACAGTGCTGCCGCTCCCCTCCACACCCGCTGCCAAGAGAAACCCAATGGGTTACTCTGTTATTCTGTTTACTGTCTGTGCTGGGGCAGGGGCTCCACGAAGCCATGTACGTACTGCTTCTGCCGAACAAGACAACTAGCTGAGCATGTGGTAAGAAGGATTTAGGGTAGACGTGGAGTCTGCTGCTGTCTCACAGATATCACAGCAATGAGCACACTGCCATCATGGTCTGTCTCCCCCATCATGGGTTGATCAATAATGTCTGGTTCGTCTGTATTTCCAGGGTGGGTCTGGAACTAATGAATGAATGACTGTTGAGAATGAATGGATGGATACAAATCAATCCATTCATTCAACAAAAAAATTTTTTTGCGGTACCGGCGATTGAACGCAGGGGCGTTCTACCTCCGCGCTACACCCCCGGCCCTATTTTTTATACTTTATTTTGAAACCGGGTCTCACGAAGTCGCGGAGGGCCTCACTAAGTAGATGAAGCTGGCTGCAAACCCGGATCCTCCGGTCTCCGCCTCCCAAAGTACTGGGATTACAAGCATGCGCCACCACGCCCGGCCATTCAACAAATTTTTATTGAGTAACTACTATGTACCAGGCACACCTGTGTGTGTGTGTGTGTGTGTGTGTGTGTGTGTGTGTATATGTGTGTATGTGTGCGTGTTGTGGTACTGGGGATTGAACCCATGGGCATTCTTCCTCCAAGCTACACCCCCAGCCCTCTTTTTAAAATTTTTTAAATTTTGTGACGCTGGGGATTGAACCCAGGGGAATTCTACTTCTGAGCTACACCCCCAGCCCTATTTTATTTTTTATTTGGAAACAGGGTCTCTCTAAGTTGCTGACAGACTCACTAAGTTGCTGAGGCTCTCCTCAAACCTGTCATCCTCCTGTCCCAGCCTCCCAAGTACTAGGATTACAGGTGTGCACCACCACGCCCGGCTTATTCTTTCTTTCTTTATTTATTTATTTTTGCGGTACCGGGGATTGAACCCAGGGGCGTTCTACCTCCGCGCTACACCCCTGGCCCTATTTTTTATACTGGCCTCGAACCCGGATCCTCCGGTCTCCGCCTCCCAAAGTACTGGGATTACAAGAGTGCGCCACCACGCCCGGCTCTTATTCTTTATTTTGAAACAGGCTCTTGCCAGGCGTGGTGGCGCACACTTGTAATCCCAGTACTTGGGAGGCAGAGACTGGAGGATCCGGGTTTGCAGGCAGCTTCATCTACTTAGTGAGGCCCTCCGCAACTACGTGAGACCCGGTTTCAAAATAAAGTATAAAAAAAAAAATATAGGGCCGGTGGTGTAGCGTGGAGGTAGAACGCCCCTGGGTTCAATCCCCGGTACTGCAAAAAACAAAAAAAACAGGCTCTTGCTAGGTTGCTGGGAGTCTCACTAAGTTGCTGAGGCTGTCTTCAAACCTGTGATCCTTCTGTCTCAGCCTCCCAAGTACTGGGATTATAGGCAAGCGCACCATGCCGAACATATCAGGCACTTTTTAGAGTGCTGGACATACCAAGTGACAAAATCTCTGACCTCAGGTTTCTTACTCTTCAGTTGGAGAGACAATAAACAAATGATTATACTGTTGAGAGAAGCACTCTTCTCTGAGTTCTGAGCATCCCTGAGTTTTTTTCCAGTTATGCCAAGAAAGCAAGACCCTGACAGCTCTTTACCTGGACCATTTCTCAGGGTTGTGTTTGCAGCAAGGAGCCTTAAGGGATGAGGTACTCCGCTTGCCACTCACTGTAATGCCACCCACTAGCTATACGGGCATCCATGGTGGGTCCTGCACCGGCTTGAAGGACATGAGGAAGTAACACGAACAAACAGCAAGCTCCAGCTACTGCTTTTATAAAGTAAGTAATCAGCTGGGTGTGGTGGCGCACACTTATAATCCTAGTACTTGGGAGGCTGAGACAGGAGGATCGCAGGTTCGCGGCCAGCCTCAGTTACTTCATGATGCCCTCCACAACTTAGTGAGACCCTGTTTCAAAATAGAGAATAAAAAATAGGGCTGGGGGTGTATCTCAGAGGTAGAATACCCCAGGGTTCAATCCCCAGTACCCCCAAAAAACAAAAAGAAACAGGGTCTCACTTTGTTTCTGAGGCTCTTGCTAAGTTGCTGAGGCTGGCTGCAAACCTGTGATCCTTCTGTCACAGCCTCCCAAGTACTGGGATTACAGGTGTGTGCCACCACGCCCGGCTATGATGAAATATGAAGTGGGTGGAGATTAGTACCATGGAGAAAATATAGCAGAAACAGAAAGCAGGGGTAGAGGGACTGGGGCTGTAGTTCAGTGATAGAGTGCTTACCCAGCATGCATGAAGCCCTGGTTCAACTCCCAATCCAATGCCATTTTATCAGAGGAGTCTTTCTTAAAGACCTTACTTGAAATAGCAAGTCCTATGGACTAGGGGTGCAGCTCAGTGGTGAAGCATGCATGACACTATGGGTTCAATCCCCAGCCCGTGTGTGTGTGTGTGTGTGTGTGTGTGTGTGTGTGTGTGTGTGTGTTACTGGGATTGAACCCAGGGGCGTTTTACCTCTGAGCTACACCCCCAGCCCTATTTTTTTTTTAAATTTTGAAACAGGGTCTTGCTAAGTTGCTAAAAGCCTCACTCAGTTGCTGAGGCTGGCCTCAAACCTTCAATCCTCCTGTCTCCACCTCACAAGTACTGGGATTACAGGGGTGCGCCACCATGCCTGGTTCCTTTTTTTTTCCAGGGCTGGAGACTGAATCCACAGCCTCATGCATGCTAGGCAAGCACTTTACCACTGAGCTTTGCCCCCAGTCCACAGGACTTGCTATTTTAAGTAGGGTCTTTAAGAAAGGCCCCTCTGAGCTGGGTGTGGTGGTGCACACTTGTAATCCCAGTACTTGGGAGGCTGAGACAGGAGGATAGCAGGTTCGCGGCCAGCCTCGGCTACTTAGGGAGGCCCTCCACAATTTAGTGAGACCCTGTTTCCAAATAAGATATGAAATCGAGCTGGGGGTATAACTTGAAGGTACAATGCCTCTGGGTTCAATCCCCAGTACCAAAAAAAGAAAGAAAGAAAGAAAGAAAGAAAGAAAGAAAGAAAGGTCCCTCTAATAAAAAGGCATTGGAACAGAAACAGGAATACAGTAAGGAACAAGCCATGTGAGCACTTGGGAGAAGAGCATTTCAGCCAAAGGGAACAGCAGGGGCAACGGTCCTGAGGCAGGGTAACACGTGGGGTGTCTGCGGAATGGCCTAGCGGCTGGGTGGTGGGAAGAGCAGATGCCTGAGCGCAGGCCTCGCAGGTTTGCCAGCGACTTCAGTGCTGAGTGAGATGCGAACCATTGGTGCAAGGTTTGATCAGAGAAGTGGTCTGCTCTGATGTCTTTTTTAAAAGTGTGATTGCTGTGTGGAGAGTAGCTGATAGCCCTGGGGACCTGGGTGAAAGCAGGGAGCCAGGGAGAAGGTGTGACAGTAGTCCTGGGACAGATCACAGTGGCTCAGTTATGGCAGTGGCAGCAAAAGTAATGGGAAGTGGTCAGCTTCAGACATATTTTAAGACTGGAACTGCCGGGCGTGGTGGCACATGCCTGAAATCCCAGTACTTGGGAGGCTGAGACAGGAAGATCACAGGTTCCAGGCCAACCTCAGCAATATAGCGGGACCGTGTTTCAAAATAAAAAATAAGCCAGGCATGGTTGTGCATGCCTGTGATTCCAGTACTCAGGAGGCTGAGATAGGATCATCCCAGGTTCAAGACCAGCCTCAACAATTTAGCGAGACTCTCAGCAACCTTGTGAGGTCCTGTTCCAAAAAACAAAACTAAAAAAAGGGGCTGGTAGTGTTGCTTGGAGGTAGAATGCCTCTGGGTTCAATCCCCAGTACTTGAGCCGGGCATGGTGGCGCACGCCTGTAATCCCAGTACTTGGGAGGTTGAGACAGGAGGATCACAGGTTCACAGCCAGTCTCAGCTACTTAGGCCCTCCGCAACTTAGTGAGACCCTGTTTCAGAATAAAATGAATAAAATGGGGGTGCAGCTCAGAGGTAGAATGCCCCTGGGTTCCATCCCCAGTACCACACACACAAAAAAGAAATCCCCAGTACCAAATAAACAAATACATAAATAAGTAAATAAATGCCAGGTGTGGTGGTACACGCCTGTAATCCAAGTATTTGGGAGGCTGAGACAGGAAGATTGCAGGTTTGAAGCCAGCCTCGGCAACTTAGTGAGACCCTGTTTCAAAATAAATAATAAAATAGGGCTGGGGGTGTAGTTCAGAGATAGAAAGCAGTTGGGTTCAATCTCCAGTACCACATATAAATAAAATAAAATAGGGCTGGGGGTATAGTTGTAGAATGCTCCTGTGTTCAATCCCCAGTACCACAAAAAAAGAAAAGGCGGTAACGGTTCCTTTAAGAGGGCCCCGCCCCGCCCCGCGAAGCCCCGCCCAGAGGGAGCCACGTGCCCCTCGGTCGCGCACTGGGGCGGGACTCCAGCAGTTTGAAAGGTCTGCGCGGGCTGCGGGAGCGACATTTGGATCTGCGACTAGGATGTCGGTGTTGAGGCCGCTGGACAAGCTGCCGGGCCTGAACACAGCCACCGTCTTGGTGAGCGCCGGCGCCCCGGCCCGGGCCTGCCTTCCTTGCTTGGCTGCGTCTCAGCCGCCCTGGCCTCCGCGTTTCCTAAGATGTGGCGCGCACTTTTCCGGCGGGGGTGGGGTAGGCGGGGAGCCACGCTCTGAACCAATCAGAGTCACCGCTGTCGGAGGCCAACGACACACCCACCAATAGGTGCTCGGCGGGATCTTTCCCGGCTTGCGATTGGTGGGGAGGCCCGCAGGTCCCGCTGCGCTTCCTAGCTGGGCTGACTTTCCCGATCGCTGGTCTGGCCTCGGGGAGAGGCCGGGAGGGGTGGGAGAGGAGTGAGTGAGGTGCCGACCGGCCTGCAGCGGATCTAAACCTCAGGCCCTCAACCCGTGTCTCTTTGCGGGGTCCTCTTCTCTGGAAGTGGCGCCTTCCGAGCGCCCTTCGGGCTGTGGCTTGATCTCCCAGATAGAGGTTCACGATGCCCGACTCTCCCAGAGGGACTGCCCTGCCCACGTCTCAACCCGCTGCTTTCTCTCCCTGGGCAGCTGGTGGGCACGGAGGATGTTCTTCTGCAACAGCTGGCGGACTCGATGCTTAAGGAGGACTGTGCATCCGAGCTGAGGGTGTAAGTAGCGGAGGCTATGGCCTGCGCTGGGGGCTGGGTGTGAAGGAGAGGGAAGGAAGCCGGTGGGGGTGGCCTGGTGGCCAACTTCTCCCTGTCGCCTGTAGCCCTCCCTCATCCTGTTCATCTTCCCGAAGCTGGTTCCTTCACATGTTCCAACCTCAGACAGGTCCTATCTGAGCACCCTATCTAAGGCAGGCTCCATCACTCTCTGTTACCACACTTGTTCTGTTTTCCTCTTAGTATTTGTCAACATAAGAAATAGCTGTCCTTCCTGGGGTGGTGGTGCATGCCTCTAATCCCGGTACTTGGGATGCTGAGACAGGAGGATTGCAGGCCTGAGGCCAGCTTCAGCAAATTAACAAAAGTCCCAGCAACCTAGGGAGATCCTGTTTCAAAAGAAAAAAAGAAATCCCCTGTCTACCTGTTTATTCACTTGTTTATGATCTATCAGCCCCATGGACAGTTAACCCCTGAGGACAGGGACTTTCACCCTTCTTCACTGGTGAATCCCCAGGGTCTTGAGCAGTAACTGGCACAGAGTAGATTCTCAATTAATAATTGTTGAATTGATCTGGTTAACTCAAGATTCAAGAAGGAGCTGGCATACGCCTGTAATCCCAGCTACTCAGGAGGCTAAGTCAGGAGGATCGCAAGTTTGAGGCCACCCTGGGCAACTTAGCAAGACCCTTTTTCAGAATAAAAAGGACTGGAGATGTAGCTCAGTGGGTTTAATCCTCAGAACCACAAAAGAAAAGAAACATTCAAGCCGGGCATGGTGGTGCATGCTTGTAATCCCCATACTTGGGAGGCTGAGACAGGAGGATTGCAGGTTCGCAGCCAGCCTCAGCTACTTAGTGAGGCCCTCCACAACTTAGTGAGACCCTGTTTCAAAATAAAGAATAAAAAATAGGGCTGGGGGTGTAGCTTGGAGGTAGAAGCCCCTGGGTTCAATCTCCAGTACCAAAAAAAAAAAAAAAGGCTAGGGGTGTAGCTCAGAGATAGAACGCCCCTGGGTTCAATCTCCAGCACACACACACACAAAAACTGGATGTCAAGTTATGTCCTAGTTAAGTTATTAAAATTGAAGGGTAGCCTGGCGTGGTGTTGCATGCTTGTAATCCTAGTACTTGGGAGGCCAAGACAGGAGGATCACAGGTTTGAAGCCAGCCTCAGCAACTTAGTGAGGCCCTCTGCAACTTAATGAGACCCTGTTTCCAAGTAAGAAATAAAATCGGGTTGGGGGTATAATGTAGAGGTAGAATGCCTCTGGGTTCAATCCCATATACCAAAAAAAAAAATTAGTTAATTAGCCGGGCGTGGTGGCGCACGCTTGTAATACCAGTACTTTGGGAGGCGGAGACCGGAGGATCCAGGTTCGCGGCCAGCCTCAGCTCTCTCTCTCTCTCTCTCTCTCTCTCTCTCTCTCCCCTTAGTGAGGCCCTCTGCAACTTCGTGAGACCCGGTTTCAAAATAAAGTATAAAAAATAGGGCCGGGGGCGTAGCGCGGAGGTAGAACGCCCCTGTGTTCAATCCCCGGTACCGCAAAAAAAAAAAAAAAATTAGTTAATTAATTTAATTAAATTGAAGGGCAAATAAGACTTTTAAGCTGGAAAAGCAAACCACCTCTATGGTTATCTGCTCACTCTGTTGCTACATATTTCCATTTTCTGTGTTTATAGCACGTAGCAGGACTTAAGAGTGTACTTCTTGCCTCTTGTGGTTGTATGGGGCCATGTGACTAGTTCTGGCCAATGAGGTATGAGCAAAAATGGTTATCTCTTCACTGCTGCAGTATTTAATTGTTAGTAACAGAACTCCCCATGGCCCTTTGCCTCCCCATGGTGACCAGCAGCGTTCCAGAGTGGTACATGTATCTTTAGTCATGTGATTTCTTGTTTTTCAGCCACTTGGCAAAGTCCCTCCCTCTACCATCCGATGCAAATCGTCCCCGAATTGACCTGATTGTGTTTGTGATTAACCTTCATAGCAAATACAGGTAAGAGCCAGAGGATAGGGGCTGTCAGGACTCAGGCGACTTGGCATGGGAGTGCACAGGGACAGGAAGAGGAGGAGGCAGTGAGAGGCTGCCTGGGGTCGACCCCTGGGGAGCCAGTGGCCGGTACACAGTGTTTAAAAGACACTGACAAGCGGGCGTGGTGGCCTACGTCTGTAATCCCAGTACTTGGGAGGCTGAGACAGGAGGATCCAGGTTCGAGGCCAGCCTCAGCTACTTAGTGAGGCCCTCTGCAACTCAGTGAGACCCTGTTTCAAAATAAAGAATAAAAAATAGGGCTGGGGGTGTAGCTCGGAGGTAAAATGCCCCTGGGTTCAATCCCCAGTACCGCCAAAACAAACAAACAAAAAGAAATGAACAAGACAGATCCTGTCCTCAAGGTGTACGCGTGCACTGGGAGGAGACGGGACCTTTGAATGGACAGGCAGGGTACATGGGATATGTACTGTAAAGGAAGGAAGCGATGGGACGTGGGAGTCCACACAAGACCTCTGAGCTGGGCGTGGGGGCACATGCCTGTAATCACAGTACTTGGGAGGCTGAGACAGGAGGATCACAGGTTTGAGGCCAGCCTCAGTAATTTAGCAAGACCCGGTTTCAGAATAAAAAATAAAAAGGGCTAGTGTAGCTCAAGGTAGAATACTCCTGGGTTCAATCCCTAATACCAAAAAAAAGTAATTTTTTTTTTTCTGGTACTGGGGATTGAACTCGGGTGCTCTACCTTCGAGCTATAACTCCAGCCCTTAGGATCTTGCTAAGTTGCTGAGGCTGGCCTCAAACTCACAATCCTCCTGTCTCAGCCTCCCAAATACTGGGATGACAGGCATGCACCACCAGGCCCAGCAAAAAAGTAGTTTGGAAAAAATTAAAAGCTGGGCATGGTGGCACACGTCTGTCATCCCAGTACTTGGGAGGCTGTGATAGGAGGATCGAAGGTTCGAGGACAGCCTCAATAATGTAGCAAGATTCTTAGCAACTTAGTGAGAACCTGTCTCAAAATAGAAAATAAAAAGGGTTGGGGGTATAGCTCAGAGGTAGAATATCCCTGGGTTCAATCCCTACTACCACCAAAAAAAATTAAAAGATGGAGTATTCCTCCAGTGCTGTTTCCTGTCACTCTCCTCTTGGATCAGAGGAGCAGGGGCTTCTGCTGTCCCCGTTGTGAAGTTTTGTCCTCTGGTTTGTTTTTTCGCCCCGGCCCGGCCACCGCAGCCTGAAGAATGTGGAGGAGTCCCTGCACCACGTGGACGCCAGCTTCTTCCTGGGGAAGGTGTGCTTCCTCACCACGGGCGGTAAGCGCACCTCCCCTGCTGCCGCCAGCCCGGGACAGCTGCACGCCCCTTGCCGAGGCAGCCTGGGTGACAGGCCTCGCCACCTGCCCGCCATCAGTCTAACAGTGACTCTGAGTAGATAATTCTGCTGTTGCTTGGAGTTGCCTCCTGGCTCCCTGCCGCTTTCAGAGTAAAATCCAGACTCCTCTAAAGACACAGAGTGTCAAAATAAAAAATAAAAAGCTGGGCGTGGTGGCGCACGCTTGTAATCCCAGTACTTGGGAAGCTGAGAGAATAAAAATAGGGATGGGGTGTAGCTCAGAGGTAGAATTCCCCTGGGTTCAATCCCCAGTACCGCCAAAAAATAAAAATAAAAAAATAAAAAAAGGGCTGGGAGTGTAGCTCAGAGGTAGAATGCCTCTGGGTTCAATCCCCAGTATCACACACAAAAACAATAGATAGGTAGATAGATAGATAGATAGATAGATAGATAGATAGATAGATGATAGAGATAGAAATAAATAAATGCTGGTAATTTCTCGACAGCAATCCATTGACTCTCTAGTAGCTCAGTGGGGAGCTCCGTGGAGCTCTTATTATCCTTATTTTAAACTTGTGTTTATAGAGCATCCTCTCTGAGTCCTTTCAGCAATGTGATGGTCTTGACTGCCCACAGAAGGAGGTAGGACAGGATTGTCCCCCCACTGACCAGTAGGAAGCCGACAGCAGAGGTGGGGAGTGAACTGCCTTGCCAGCTCTCCCTCGACATAGCGCTCAACACTCGGCTTCTTTGCAGCTGGACAGGAGAGCCGCTGCAGTATTCACCGGAACACGGTGGCGAAGCTGGCCCACACCTACCGAAGCCCTCTGCTCTTCTGTGACCTGGAGGTGAGGACGCTGGCCATGGTGGCCTCGGGTGCCTCGGGTGCGGGAAAGGGCAGCCAGCTTACTGATGGGTGGAGTACCCGGTTGAGGTGGCTCCTGATGTGTAAGAGACACGAGCTGCTGGTTTAAACCCTGCTTTTCGCCGGGCATGGTGGCGCACGCTTGACGCTTGTAATCCCAGTACTTGGGAGGCTGAGACAGGAGGATCACAGGTTCAAAGCCAGCCTCAGCAATTTAGCAAGGCCCTCCTGGACTTAGTGAGACTTTGTTTCAAAATGAAGAATAAAATAGGGCTGGGGGTATAGCTCAGAAGCAGAATGTCCCTGGGTTCAATCCCCAGTATCACGAACACGCGCGCACGCACACACACACACGCTGCTTTTCTGCTCATTGGCTATGACCTCCAGTGGGTTCACAGATGTGAAATGGGTTGTGTCTGGTTTTTTTTTTTTTTTTGGTAGTACTCGGAATTGAACCCAGAGGCATTCTACATCCGAGCTACATCCCCAGACCGATTTTTTTTTTTTTTTTTTGCGGTACCGGGGATTGAATCCAGGGGCGTTCTACCTCCGTGCTACACCCCCGGCCCTATTTTTATACTCTATTTTGAAACCGGGTCTCACGAAGTTGTGGAGGGCCTCACTAAGTAGAGAGAGAGAGAGACAGGGAGAGAGAGTGAGAGAGCTGAGGCTGCCCTTGAACCTGGATCCTCCCATCTCCGCCTCCCAAAGTACTGGGATTACAAGCGTGCGCCACCACGCCCGGCCCCAGACCGATTTTATTTCTTATTTGGAAACAGGGTCTCACTAGGTTGCTGAGAGCCTCACTGAATTGCTGAGGCTATCCTTGAACCTGCGATCCTCCTGTCTCAGCCTCCCAAGTACGAGGATTACAAGCATGTGCCACCACACCCAGCTTGAAATGGATTTATATGTCAGGCTCTGTCACTTGTTGCCTTACTTCTTTTTCCTTTTCTTTCCTTTTTTTTTTTTTTTTGGTACTAGAGATTGAACCCAGGGACATTCTACCTCCAAGCTAAATCCCCAGCTGTATTTATTTATTTTTACTTTCGTGGTGCTGGGGATTGAACTCAGGGACATGCTAACTCTGAGCTACACCACTAGCCCTATTTTATTTTTTATTTTGAAACAGGGTCTCACTAAGTTGCTGAGGGTGGCCTCGAACTTGCAATTCTCCTGTTTCAGCTTCCCAAGTACTGGGACTATAGGCGTGCTCCATGATGCCTGGCTCCTTTTTCTTTTTTCTTTTGAAACAGGGTCTCACTGAGTTGCTGAGGCTGGCCTTGAACCTTCAATCCTACCTTACCCAATAGACCTAGAGATGTTTTCCTATTACATTAGGATTGGGCAGAGCTCATCGGTACTTCTGTGTTCTGTTTGTCACACCTGCCCCCTCCATCAACCCTAGACCGATGCGTTGATAAAGGTGTCCAACTGCTCTATCTATGTCCAGGGGCATTCTACTTCCAAGATATACCCTCAGCTCTTTTTTTATTTTGAAACAGGGTCTCACTAGATTGCTAAGAGTCTTGCTAAGTTGCTGAGGCCAGTCTTGAACTTGCAATCCTCCTGTCTCAGCCTCCCAAGTAGAAGCCTTAGTATGTATGCCCCACAGCTCCAGTGCATGTGGGCACCTGGCAGCTGGCTACCCTTGTGACAAGTGGTGCAGTTCTGTGTGTAGCCATGAGAGGGCAGGCCATACCAGGTCATGGGATCTCTTCTAGAAAGAGAACTGTGTGTCAAGAAAAGGCCTGAGCTGGGCGTGATGGTGCATGCCTGTAATCCCAGTACTTGAGAGGCTGAGACAGGAGGATCACAGGTTCAAGGCCAACCTCAGCTACTTAGTGAGGCCTCTGTAACTTAGTGAGACCCTGTTTCAAAATGAAGAATAAAAAATAGGGTTGGGGGTGTAGCCCGGAGGTAGAATGCCCCTGGGTTCAATCCCTGGTACCGCAAAAGAAAATAAAAAAGTTGCGACTGTGCTCAGACTTGGGTCTTGGGGTCTTGTTTCTGAGTGCGATGTGTGGGTGGGAGGAGGCCAGGTCAGGGGCGCCGTGCTCACCGCAAAGGCTGTGGCTTTTAAGCAAAACCCGAGCCCCTGGGGTATTTGGGCTCCCAGAGGGACACAGCCTGGCTCAGGTTTTTTTTTTTTTTGTGGTACCGGGGATTGAACCCAGGGGCGTTCTACCTCCAAGCTACACCCCCAGCCCTATTTTTTATCCTTTATTTTGAAACCGGGTCTCACGAAGTTGCAGAGGGCCTCACTAAGTAGCTGAGGCTGGCCGCGAACCCGGATCCTCCGGTCTCCGCCTCCCAAGTACTGGGATTACAAACGTGCACCACCATGCCCGGCTTCTGGCTCAGGTTTTAAGTGGGTCTTTCTAGCTGCTGGAAGGAAACTAGACAGAAATGGGGGTTTGAGTCTGGAGGCTCTTTCTGGAATAGTTGAGAGTGGCCCGGACTCAGTGGTATCCAGGGAGAAGGGAGGCAGGATGGTCCGCGGAGGTGGCTGTTTCCGGGGTGGAGTCAACAGAAGGTGCTGATGGTCAGATGTGAGACATGGAGACGAGTCAAGGACGACTGCAGTTTGTGGCCTGGTGACCAGGAGGGCAGCGTTGCGATGGCTGAGACAAGCAGGACTGCAGGCCCTGGAGGAGCAGGGCTTGGGGGCCACAGGCCTCTGTGGACGTGCCGAGACTAGGGCGTCCATTAGCAGTGGGAAGGGAAATCAAGCAGACAGCCGCAGGCACACGACTGACACCCGGAGGGAAGGTCCGGAGATGTAATTTGTGTGTCATCAGCAATTAGGTGGTTTTAAAGCCACGGAACTTGATGAGGTCACCTAGGGGGTACCGAGTATGGGAGAAGAAATTCAAGGACCAAGCCCCAGCATTGGGACATCGGACAAAAAGAAGGGAGCCGCGTGGGCGACGGGGGGAGCCCGGGTGGGTGTGGGTGCTGGGAGCCAGATAGAATAGCATTTCAAGGGGCTGAGCGGCCACGTCACGTGTCGGTAGCGCCAGCACATGAGGACTGAGGTGACCACTGGATTTCGTGCCACGGAGGTCATGGTGACAGTGGTGGGTGTGAGGAGCGGCACCTGAGGGTGGCCTCTTTTGAGTCTGTGTGGCGGGCTGGTGGCACCCCTGCCCCCAGCTAGAGAGGGCGGGTGCTCCTGAGGCCACGTGCTAGCCAGGAGGATATGGAGCATCATGATTTATTCCAGCAGACATGTAGAGCGTGGCTTCCTTACCAGCACTTGGTGCCGGGGCTGGAATAGTCCCTCTAAACCCTCAGCTGCTCTGGGCCACCAGCCCTTCAGAAGCCCTGATAAGCCAGGTGTGGTGGCGCATGCTGCCTGAGACAGGAGGATCAAAGGTTCAAGGCCATCCTCAGCAGCTTAGCAAGACCCTGTTTCAAAATAAAAAATAAGCTGGGCGTGGTGGCGCACACTTGTATTCCCAGTACTTGGGAGGCTGAGACCGGAGGATCGCAGGTTCGCAGCCAGCCTCAGCTACTTAGTGAGGCCCTCTGCAACTTAGCAAGACCCTGTTTCCAAATAAAGAATAAAAAATAGGGCTGGGGGTGTAGCTCGGAGGTAGAATGCCCCTGGGTTCTATAAAATAAAAAATAAAAAGGGCTGGGGGTAGCTGGGTGCGGTGACATGCCTGTAATCACAGTACTGGGAGGCTAAGATAGGAAAAGGATCACAAGTTTGAGGCCAGCCTCAGCAATTTAGTGAGAC
>PVJS01002765.1:36289-81580 GCA_004027185.1 Glis glis
ACACACACACCACACACACACACACACCACACACACACACACACACACACACACACACACACACACGGGCTGTGGGTGTAGCTCCGAGGTAGAATGCCCCTCGGTTCAATTCCCAGTACCAAATAATAGTAATAAATCTCTGATAATAAGTAATAATAACAAATCTTGTGGGTGGCACCTCCTCAGATGCCAGTAGGTGAGCCCTGGGGGCCCGGGCTGCTGGGCAGGGGCAGGATCAGCCCTAGTTCAGATCTCAGCTCTGCAGCTGCTGCCTGTGTGACCCTGGATGGTGGACCTGACCTTGCTCGCCAAGGGTCACTTCCTCTTGGTCTGGGTCTCTGGAGGACGTCTGAAGGATGGGGCAAGCTGAGGTGGGGGAGCTGGTCCATGAGGTGTGGCCGTGATGCCGCCAAGCCTTGGCCCCCAGCTCTGCCCACTCAGCTCTCAGAGCGGGGTGGGGGGCGTGGGGCACCGGCGCGGGGGTCTCACTGCTGTTCTCTGCTCTCCCTGCAGGTGGAAGACTTCCGAGCCACCATGGCGCAGCGCCTGGTGCGCATGCTGCAGATCTGTGCCGGCCACGTGCCTGGCGTCTCTTCCCTGAACCTGCTATCTCTGCTGAGGAGCTCTGAGAGTCCCCCACCAGAGGAGCTGTGAGGGCACAGCTGGGGGCCAGGGTCACCTGTGCAGGAGGGGAGCCAGCTGCTAGGACTCCGGCCCTCCTACTCCGCGCTCACTCTGCCAGGGCCCCTGCCTTCATCCATCTGACCTGGTGCATCTCCACTTGAGATTTCATTAGAACAAAGGTTTGCGGCCTTAAAAAGTTTGAAAATCTCTGGTCTTATCCACTACTGACCTTGCAGAGGAGGAAACTGACTCCGAACAATGAAGGGGGCGGTGAAGCTTGGACTCCGTGAGCCCAGTCGGACGCCACATCCTGGGGCCCCGCTATTATAGAACCTGGCTGTTGAGCTGGGCGTGGTGGTACACCCTTGTAATCCCAGTACTTGGGAGGCTGAGACAGGAGGATTGCAGGTTTGTGGCCAGCCTCAGCTATTTAGTGAGGTCCTCCGCAATGAGACCCTGTTTCAAAATAAAGAATAAATGCCCCTGGGTTCAATTCCCAATACTGAAAAAAAAAAAGCACCTGGTTGTTGCAGAGCGCTCTGGTGCACACCTATAATCCCAGTACTAGGGAGGCCAAGATAGGAGGATCACAGGTTAAAGGTCAGTCTCAGCAACTTAGCGAGACCTCCAGCAACTTAGTGAGACCCTTTTTTTTTTTTTTGCGGTACCAGGGATTGAACCCAGGGGCGTTCTACCTCCGCGCTACACCCCCAGCCCTATTTTTTTATACTTTATTTTGAAACCAGGTCTCACGAAGTTGCGGAGGACCTCACTAAGTAGAGAGAGAGAGAAAGAGAGAGAGAGAGAGAGAGCTGAGGCTGGCCGCGAACCTGGATCCTCCGGTAGTGAGACCCTTTTTCAAAATAAAAAATAAAATAGTGCTGGGGGTCTAGGTCAGAGGTAGAACATCCCTGGATTCGATTCCTAGTACAATAAATAAATAAATAAATAACCTGGTTGTTGCTTCTGGGAGCCTCAGTTTCCCTGGGTATAAATGGAGATGGTTCTACTCGCCTTGTCATGTTGCAAGGATTGAATGGAGTAACAGGCAAAGTGCCCGAGACTATGACTTCCTGTACTTGCTCTGTGCCTGGTAGATCACAGAGTACGTGGTGTTAACACCTACACGGGTGCCCGCGAGGTGCTCGGTGAACAGACTGAGTTTACAAACTTACACCGCCAAGGTCAGAAGCGAGGGCGGGAGAGCGGCTGCTGGAGGGCTTTGCGAGGTTGACTGTGACACCGTGCTCCTCCTCTGCATCTAATTGGGTGTGGAGAGTGCTGGGGTTGGACTCCAGAAGTCCTCCTGCCACTGCAGGAGGTGGGCTTGGCACGCAGGAGTTTGGGGGCCAAGGGGATATCTGGCAGGAGACCTCGGGGAGGTCCCCAGGCCTCAGGACAGTCCCTGCTCGCCGCCCTGGGCAGAGCCAGCCTCTGCTTTGATGTCACCAAGGCAGCCAGGGCTCAAGCTCTTCAGCGAAGGACAGAACTCCCTGTAGGTGTCCTGGGGGTGGGGCCTGCCTGCCTCCTTCCTGTAGGTGCCTTCTAGAACCTAGCGCAAGGCCCCGGCCCTCGTGTGCAGGAAGGGTTTGTACACACCTGGCTGGCTGGCTTGAAGGGCCCGTGAGCTCAGCTGCACAGGTTCCGGTGGAGGCTGCGTGTCACCAGCTCTTGGAGCCCTCACAGCGGCGGCCCTGTGGCCCTCCTGGCAGGCCTGTGAGCTTGCCTTCCCCGTTTCAGTTCTCGAAACAGACTTGTAATCGGAGGTGTGTCCTCCATCAAGGACAGTGTGACATCTCCAAGGCCCTGAGCGGGGAGCACAGAGGAGAGGCAGGCCTGCCCTGAGAACACAGCAGCCTGCAGGACAGTCCCCTAATGCCCTGCTCCCGCGTGGGCCGCGTGATTCCCGTCTCAGGGTGGACTGCCAGGACTGGCTCCCGAGGGGAGCAGGCAGGGCCCAGGGCGCAGTGGGAGAGCGGCACAGGAGCAGGGCTTTGGGCGCCTGTGTTGGAGGAGGGGTGGACCCAGGTCCAGGAAACAGGGCAAGAGAGCAAGGCGTGCACTGTCCCCAAAGGCCCAGGCCCAGAAAGCCAGCTTCTGCAGAGGGCCCAGGGCTCCTGGAGACTAGCACTGTCCCCAGCCCCCTCAGTAGCCTGGCCATAAAGGGGGGCTTTGCAGGGCAGTGGGGTGGGGTGGGTCTTTAGGGGCTAGTGGAGGGATGCCTGCACAGGGGGAAGGTGGTGTGGACACAGCCTGTGGCCCCCTGGGCATGTCGCCTTTTGCTGAAGACAGGGGGAGGCCTTCTGCACCCTTGTCCCTCCCCCAGCCGGCATGGGGCACACCTCTTCCTCAGTTCCTTGTGCCACATTTTCTCTGCCACCTGGTGCCATTTAAGAAGAGAAACGGCATCACATTCCCCAGCGAGGACCTGGGAGTCTTCCAAGTGCTGGGGGAACTCGGCGCTGTCACCGCTGCCAGCTCCCTGCCGAGCCTGGCAGGGCCCTGGAACAGAGAGGCCACCTCTCAGGTTGGGGGCTGGCCTGCCCCTGCCCCACAGCAGAGCCGAGTGACACATTTAAATGGCAGGTGCCCTCAGACCTGCTGTCCCCAGAAGGCTAGGGATGGGTGGACAGGAGGTTGGTGGCAGTGTCTAAGAGGGATGTGACTGAGGAAAGACTGGAGGACGGGTCCCTGTGCCCGAAGGCGCACCTGCATTTGGTGCCTGGAGCTGTGGTGGGCAAGGGGGGCCAAGAGGCTGGGTACAGATGGCGTACCCTTGGCCAGGTCACGTGCCCTCGTGAGCCTCAGTCCCCTCTGTGGAACGGGGTCAGGCCGATGGGAGTTGGTCTTGGAGGGTGGGCAGGAGTGCAGGGCAGCCCCCTCAGCGGGGCCTGGAAGCCCGAGGCAGGTGGGGTTTGGCCCCTCTGTGTGTGTGAGGTGCTGAGACTCAGAGGGGCGGGGCTTGCTCAAGGTCACGGGTTCACCTGTCCCCCTCAGGCCACCTGGTTGTGGACAGCATTTGGGGCACCCCAGAGAGCTCCCACTCTGCAGGAGGCAGCCCAGGCCTGAGTTCTGGCCCCAGTCCGGTGGTGGCTCCCATCCCTGCCAAGGCCTCAGGGTCTTGCGAGCGAGGTGGGGGCTCTGCAGCATGGTGCCGTGAAGCCTTCACCCCATGCTAGGCAGAGCCCGGGGCAGCTGGGCCACAGAGGAAGCGGTGCAGTGGGAAAGGCCCTGCCTGCGAGTCCCACCGTGAAAGACCGACTTGCGTGTTTCCCGGGCCGTTACTTCCCTCTACCCCTTCCCCCCACTGCTCTCATGAGGTGAGACTCTGAGGAGCCTCTGCCGGCCCTGTCCACCCTCCCCAGACCCCGGCCTGGAGGGCGCGGGAGGTGAGCGGGTTCTTGAGACATGGCCCACCCATCCCAGCACACACGTGAGGGTGCTGGGCCAGGCCTGCTGGCGGGCTCCCACACACGGACCTTGTCCAGAGGCACCAGCTTGGCCCCCTTCCCTCCAGTCTCCCTGGGGCTGCAAGGGTACAGGCCATTATGAAAGGCCTCCTGAGACACTTGGAGGGCCGAGGTGATGAGCCCCCTGTGGTGGGCTGCCAGGCCCTGCAAACCCATGAACCAGGGGCTGCTGAGGACCAGCTCTGGGAGGCAGGGTGGGTGGGTGGTCCCCAGCACCCCGACCTGGACAGGAACAGCCTCCCATAGGCCGCCCTCCTATGTCGGGGAATGCCAAAGGCGTTTGGGGCCCCCGGGAGGGAGCCCTGTGGGGCCCAGTCCACATAACCACCTTGCAAGGGCAGCTCAGGGGGAGCCCGGCCCTTGGTCCTGCCTGAGGCTGGCCTCCCCGGGAGGGAACGCAGGCTCCCTGGGGCCACACCTGACCCCCATCCTCTACTCCGCAGATGGGACCCACGGTGCCTATAGCCAGGGAGAGCTCGGCGCTGGGTGCTGCCTGGCCTGTCCCTTAGCTGGCTTCCCTTTCTAAGGCAGGAATGGCCATGCTTGTTCCCCACAGGGTGTGGCGCGGGCCTGGGGCCAGGTGGTGAGACTGCTGCCCTGTTCCTGTCGCTGACATCCCTCAAGGTTGCTCCCTCTCCCTCAAGGTTGCTCTCTCACCAGGACTCTCCTGTTCTCCCCTAATTCCCTGGCACCTTCCCTTCTGAATGTCACTCCCAGTGCTCCTCATCCCTTACCTGCTCAACCGTTCCCCTGCTGGCGCTGGGCTGCATGATGCTGGCTATGTCCGCCCCAGAACCTGAGACAGTGCTGGTGCAGTTAGCAGTAGCGGTGCTCAGTAGCAGGGGCTTGGGATCCATCGGAAGGGAAGGGGCAGGGCCTCCTCGCCTTACCCAAGGCCTTGCCAGAAGTTGTACTGATTCCTCACCACTCCCCCTCCCCTTGTTCAGAGGCCCAATGCCCTGTCCTTCCCGCCCTGTCCTTCCTGCCGTCCCTGGTGAGGGGGACTTTCTAGCAGCATCCTTGTTTTGTCAGAACTAAATATATAAACCGGGTGTGGTGGCAATGCCTATAATCCCAGTACTTGGGAGGCTGAGACAAGACGATTGCAGGTTCGAGGACAGCTTCAGCGAATAATGAGACTCATCAACCTAATGAGACTCTATTTCAAAATAAAAATAAAATAGGACTGCGGGTGTAGCTGGGCAGTAGAATGCCTCTGAGTTCAATCCTCAGTGTCACACACACACACACACACACACACACACACACACACACACACACAAATAGAACTGAATACATGAGACCAAACGGAACCTCCATGATGGGGATGCGTGCTCTGTGGGGAAATGAGATAGAGCAGAGAGAGTGGACGGAGGCCCCAGGCCGGCCCGGCCAGGGCGGCGGGGAGGCCAGCAGTGCAGACCGCGCGCGTGGCCTGTCGACTTGTGCACACCTGGGGTGGTGAAGCTCCGGCAGTCTGGGATGAAGGACTGCCGGGTGGGCCGCAGGGACACCCGCTTCTCACTCAGGGACTTCTGCCCGGTTCCAGGGCTCTTCACCAGAACGGGTTCAGGTGTTACTGGCATAATGACGACGAAGACTAATTTTGAAGCTCAGCACGCATCCTGGGTCCCAGAGCAGTTTCACATCTAGATCTGGGGAGCTGGGCCTCTCCACCCCAGGGACTGCCCCCCACGCCACTGGGCTTGTCCCACAGGCAGAGTGGCCTCACTTCCCCCACCCTGTTCCCGAAGCATGAAGGGCTCAGACCACGCTTCACGGCCAGGCGGGCGCAGACCCCACCCGGGCTGCCTCATACCTGCGGGTCACCCTGGGAAGACCCTTCGCCCTGCGAAACCTATGTCCTCATCTGAGGGTATTTGGGGGAAATTTTAGGGGCAAAGGTGAAAGGAGACAGATCTCAAATTAATCATCTTTTTAAAACAAGTTTTCAGTGAATACAAAAATCAGTGCTAAGAAGCAGATTCAATTAGAAGGGGTTTCCACAACAAAGTCCCTTATTTTCAACTCAAAAATACATTAAGCCAGGTGTGGTGGTGCATGCCTGTAGTCCCAGTGCTTTGGAGGCTGAGACAGGAGGCTTGCAGGTTCAAGGACAGCCTCAGCAATTTAGTGAGACCCTCAGCAACTTAGTGAGACCCTGTTTCAAAATTTAAAAAATAAAATAAAGACCAGGCATGGTAGCACATGCCTGTAATCCCAGTACTCGGGAGGCCAAGACAGGTTCGCAGGTTCAAGGACAGTCTCAGCAGCCTAGCTAGACTGTTTCAAAACAAAAAATAATGCTGGGCGTGGTGGCGCATGCTTGTAGTCCCAGTACTTGGGAGGCTGAGACCAGAGGATCTGGGTTCGCGGCCAGCCTCAGCTACTTAGTGAGGCCCTCCGCAACTTCGTGAGACCCGGTTTCAAAATAAAGGATAAAAAATAGGGCCGGGGGTCTAGCTCCGAGGTAGAACCCCCCTGGGTTCAATCCCCGGTACCACGCAAAAAAAAAAAAAAAATAGGGCTGGGGGTGTAGCTCGGAGGTAGAATGCCCCTGGGTTCAATCTTGGGTACTGCAAAAAAAATTAAATAAAAATGGGGGTGGGGGTGTAACTTGGAGGTATAACTCGGGGTTCCATCCCCAGTACAAAATAAATAAATAAGCCGGGTGTAGTGGTGCACACTTGTAATCCCAGTGGTACTTGGGAGGCTGAGATCGGAGGATCCGGGTTTGCGGCCAGCCTCAGCTACTGAGGCCCTCCGCAACTTAGTGAGACCCTGTTTCAAAATAAAGAATAAAAAATAGGGCTGGGGGTGTAGCTCGGAGTTAGAATGCCCTTGAGTTCAATCCCCAGTACCGCAATAAATAAATAAATAAATATAAAGCCAGGCATAGTGGCAAACGCTTATAATCCCGGTACTTGGGAGGCCGAGACAGGAGGATCGCAGGTTCACGGCCAGCGTCAGCAACCTTGTGAGGCCCTCAGCAACTTAGTGAGACCTTGTTTTAAAGTAAAGAATAAGCCAGGTGTGGTGGTGCACTCTTGTAATCCCAGTACTTGGGAGGCTGAGACCAGAGGATCCGGGTTCGTGGCCAGCCTCAGCTACTTAGTGAGGCCCTCTGCAACTTAGTGAGACCCTGTTTCAAAATAAAGGATAAAAAAAAATAGGGCTGGGGGTGGAGCCCGGAGGTAGAATGCCCCTGAGTTCAATCTCCAGTACCGCAATAAATAAATAAATAAATAATAAAGTAAAGAATAAAAAATAGGGCTGGGAGTGTAGCTCAGAGGTAGAATGTCCCTGGGTTCAATCCCCAGTCCCAAAACAAATAAATAAATTCATTAAAGCCAGGCACAGTGGTACACACTTGTCATCCCAGTACTTTGGAGGCTGAGACAGGAGGATAGGATCGCAAATTTCAGGCCAGCTTGGGTAACTTAGTGAGACTCTGTCTCAAAAAATAAAAAGGAGCAGGGCGTGGTGGCGCACGCTTGTAATCCCAGTACTTGGGAGGCTGAGACAGAAGGATCGCAGGTTCACGGCCAGCCTCAGCTACTTAGTGAGGCCTCCGAAACTCAGTGAGACCCTGTTTCCAAATAAAGAATAAAAAATAGGGCTGGAGGTGTAGCTCGGAGGTAGCATGCCCCTGGGTTCAATCCCCAGTACTGCAAAAAATAAATAAATAAATATAAATAAAAAGGGCCTCAATGGTAGAGTGCCCTTGGCTTGATCCCCAGTACTACAAAATAATTAATAATAATACATTGAGGTTATGATATAAAATTATTTAAAGTAAAAACTGTTAAAAAGGTCTGAACTTGCCAGGCGTGATAGCTCACGCTTGTAATATTCCAGTACTTTGGAGGCTGAGACTGGAGGATCGCAGGTTCACGGCCAGCCTCAGCTATTTAGTGAGGCCCTCCTGTTTCAAAATAAAGAATAAAAAAATAGGGCCAGGCGTGGTGGTGCACGCTTGTAATCCCAGTACTTGGGAGGATGAGACAGGAGGATTGCAGGTTCAAGGACAGCCTCAGCAAGTAGTGAGATTCTCATCAACCTAGCGAGACCCTGTTTCAAAATAAAAATAAAATAGGGCTGGGGGTGTAGCTCGGAGGTAGAATGCCCCTGGGCGCAATCCCCAGTACCTCAAAAAGAATTAAAAAATGAAAAAGGAAGTCTGGCATGGTGGCATGCACCTGTAATCTCAGTACTTAGGAGGTTGAGACAGGAAGATCACAGGTTTGAGGACAGCCTCAGCAACTTAGTGAGACCCTCAGCAACTTAGGGAGACTCTGTTTAAAAAAAAAAAAAAGGCTGGGGTTGTAGCTCAACCCAGCCTTAGAAGTAGAATGCACCAGGGTTCAATCCCTAGTATAAATAAATAAATAAATAAATAAATAAATAAGAAAGGGCTGGGGACGTAGCTCAGTGGTACAGCACTTGCCCAGCATGTGTGGTCCTGAATTCAATCCCTAGTACCACACAAAACAATAACAATTACTAAACTTGATTTAAGAGCCATGAAAAAACACAATGCGGTTTAAGTTAACATTTCCCACATTGGGGACATTTCTCTTCTTAACCACTAAGTCATCCAAGCAGAGATTCAGGCCTACCGCCTCTCCCGCCCCCACCCCACTTAGGAGGCCGAGGTCGGGCGCGTGGGCCGCAGACCCAAGTCCCACAGGCCTCTGGTTGCGTGGGTGAGGACGTGGGCTCTGCCCCTCCAGGCGCCAGCCCCCTCTGGGCCAAGGTGAGGAGCCTTGAGATTCGCAGTGAGTCGTAATGCTCCTTCTTGCCGGGGCCTGAGGGCGGCCCCTCTTCTCTCTGCTGGAGGAGGCAGAGCAGCCAGCGAGTCTCACCCTGCCGTGAAAAGGAGCCCGGCGCAGGCTGGCACCGTTGGCAGAGCTCATGTGAATTATGCCAGCCCAGGTGCCACGGGCCGCCCTCTCCCAGGGACAGGTTCCCTGCTCCGAGTTCCTTCAGGCTCAGCCTGCTGGGCTTAGATGCCCGGTGTGTCGGCAGGGCTCCGTGGCCCTAACCATAACAGGTAATACAGAAGCACCAATAGTGGTAGAGGCAGGTGTGGGTCTAGGGTTGTGGCCCAGACTTCTAGCCTTGCCCCCGCCCCTCTGTCCCTTAAGGAAAACCATCTCAGACGGCTGTGGCAGTGCAGGCCTGTAATCCCAGTACTTGGGAGGCTGAAACAGGAGGATTGCACATTCGAGGCTCGCTTCAGCAACCTAGCAAGACCTTTTTTTTTTTTTTGGTGGTGGTGGTACTGGGGATTAAACCCGGGGGTGTTCTACCTCCAAGTTATACCCCCAACCCTATTTTATATTTATTTGGAAACAGAGTCTCATTAGGTTGACGAGAGTCTCATTACTTCCTGAGGCTGTCCTTGAACTTGTGATCCTCCTGTCTCAGCCTCCCAAGAACTAGGATTACAGGTGAGTGCCATCATGCCCAGCTTGACCCTGTTTCAAAACAAAAAATAAAAAGGGCTAGGGGGTGTAGCCTTAGCTAGAATACGCCTAGGTTCAGTCCCCAGTACCAAAAAAAAAAAAAGGGCCGTCTCTGGCCTGGCTCCTGGCCAGGCTCCTGGCCCTGGCCTCACCATACGCCCACGCTCACACCCACACCCACTTCTCCTTTGCAGCTGAATGGCCGCCTACACCTTCCTGCCATGGGGTGCTGGTCCGTAGGCAGGAGAGGAGGTGGGCCAGGGCCCCTCAAGGCTGGCCGGCTGGGGCAGGCTGCGGGGTTCTGCAGGAGTCTTGGGGCCTCCCGATCTAGAAACCTGGAGGCCAGCCTTGCTCCCCTGACTCCATGGTCAGCCCTGCATCGTCCAGTCCTCACCGTGGCACCAGCCTCCTTGCTGCTCTGCCCGGCCTCCCCAGGGAGGCCTCCTTCCAAATAAAGCAGCACTCAGAGAGACCCCAGCACACACTCCAACACCCCATCTGTCTGCAGCCTGGGTGGTCCCTCCGTCTTCCTAGCATCTCCCGCAGCAGCTGCCATTCCCAGAGCCCACACCCCCTTCACCTCTCCCGGCCATTGTCCCTGCCCAGTGAGCAGTTCCCCCCACCCACCCTGCAGATGTTAAAGATTTCCCTCTGATCTGGGCACGGTGGCACACACCTGTCATCCCAGTATTTGGGAGGCTGAGACAGGAGGCTCACAGGTTCAAAGACAGTCTTAGGAAGTAGTGAGACTCTCAACAACCTAGTGAGACCCTGTCTCAAAAATAAAGGCTGAGCTGGGCGTGGTGTCGCACGCTTGTAATCCCAGTACTTGGGAGGCTGAGACCGGAGGATCCAGGTTCACAGCCAGCCTCAGCTACTTAGTGAGGCCCTCTGCAATTTAGTGAGACCCTGTTTCAAAATAAAGAATAAAAAAATAGGGCTTAGGGGTGTAGCCCGGAGGTAGAATGCCTCTGGGTTCATCCCTGGTACTGCAAAAAAAAATTAAAAATAGGGCTGGGGGCATAACTCAGATGTAGAATGCCCAGAATGCCCCTGTGCATTCTGTGTTCAATCCCCAGTAACACACACACACACACACACACACACACACACACACACACACACACAAACACATTTCCCCTGCCCCAGAGCTCCCTCCAGACCCTGGACAGCTGCTCCTTCCTCTGTGCCCTGTGCCCCCCACAAGAGCTGGCTCCATCTGACCCCCACCATGCCGAGGGCCCGCCCAGCTGGTGTCTGGGGGTGACGGTTGAGTAGTCGATGGAGGAACCACATGTGAAGGGAAGATCTGGGGTTCAGGGCCTGGCGGGCGGAGCTTGGTCCCCCACAGAGTCCCGCACAGCACCAGCCGGCAGGGGCGGGGCGTGCCGGGGTTTCCTCCCCAGGGAGGCCGAGGCGACTCGGGAGCTCAGTGCCAGCTGTGGGGCGGCAGCGACTGGAGCATGAGGTGCGGGGCCAGGCGCCGGAGGTGCAGGGACAACGGGCTGTGCATCCAGGCCCAGTGCTTCGACCCGCTGCTCCGCCGCTGCGTGGAATGCAAGTACTTACGCGTACCCAAGCCTGCGCTGGGTAAGGGGGGACGATTGGCCTCAGGCAGCCCTGGGGAAGAGACTCCTGCCACCAACGCCCCCACTACACCACCTGCCCAGGACCCAGGGCATCACGTTAGTGGGGGCCCTGTGGACCAACGGTCACCACGTGGCCCTCACCACCCCTCTCATGTCCATTCCCACCTGTCCCTCCTGCCCCACCCAGCCTCAACTCCCTCCAGCCCTCAACTGCCCTTCCCCTCAGTCCCCCACTCTCTGTCACCATCCCCTCCGCCAGCACCGGCAGCCGGACCAAGCAGCTTGGCGCCCGGGACAGTGCTGCAGCCACAGGAGTCTGTGGGCGCCGGGGCTGGGCCTGAGGCCGTGCTACCCCTGCCCGGCCTTCTCTTTGGTGCCCCCGTGCTGCTGGGCCTGGCGCTGGCACTGGCCCTGGCCCTGGTGGCCCTGGTGAGCTGGAGGTGGCAGCGGCAGCGCAGGACGGCCTCCCAGGAGGCCCCAGAAAGAGGCCAGGACGGTGAGTGCCTGTGTCTAGGAGAAGGGGGGCACCACCCCATGAGCATGTCACATGCTGGGGGCAGCTGTATGCTGGGGACATGGCCTTGTGAGTAGGGGAGGTCTGAACAGGGAGACAGGGCTCTGATGGGCGCCCCACAGTGACAGAGGAAAGGGTTAGCTCAAGGCTCTGCCTGAGCAGGGAGCCAGGCCCCAGGAGTGCGGGTGCAGCGCTGCCTTCCAGATCCCACGGAGACTCCCACTGCTTGGAGGAGTCTGCCCTGCCCTTGGGAATCTGAGGGGCCTAGTCCCAGGCTGGGATTCCCTCTGTCGGCACCCCAAACCCAGCCCCTTGCCAGGCCTCTAGACTCAGCAGTTCTGACGTGAGGGCCTGTCATGTCTGCCCCTCCCTCCCCAGTGGAGCTTCATCTACTGAGGGTTGTCCCTCTGGAGGAAACTTCTAGAACGGGGAGTGGGAAACGGCTGTCACCTAATCCTGACCCTCCATATCCCCATGCCTCTGCCCACCCCAGAGCCCCCAGACAATGTCTTCGTCCCCTCTTCGGGAGCCCTTGAAGTCTCGGCTCCTGTCTGGCCTCTACCCAGAGAAGACCCAGACAACACCCCACCTGGCCACAGTGTCCCCGTGCCAGCCACAGAGCTGGGCTCCACCGAGCTGGTGACCACCAAGACGACCGGCCCTGAGCAGCAGTAGCAGGGGAGGCGCAGGAGGACCCGCCCTGCTCCTGGGCCTGGAAACTGAATTGGCTCTTGACTCCAGCACCCGCCCTTTCCCTGGGAGCCAGGCTGCTCCCTGCTCAACCCCACAGACCACAGCGTCCAGCCAGCACGGAGCGGTCTGTGTGTGGGCTTTGGGCTGAAGACCACGCCATGGCCGACAGTCCTTGTGGGTAGTGGTGGAGCACCTGCGCGTCTGAGCCTGCTGCGCCGTGGTGTGGATGTGGTTCTGTCCCCCAAGGCTTCCTGTGTTGGAGTGTAACCCCCACTGTGAGGTATTACTAAAGGGGTGAGACGTGACTATGGGCCTTTGAGAGGTGACTAGGATTGGACAAGGTCATCAGTGAAGTGGTCACTGTGACCAACATTGGTGGCTTTAAAAGAAGAGGGAGAAAGACCAGAAGAGACACACACAATGCGTGCCCCTGTGATGCCCTGTGCCACCATGGGACTCGAGCAACAAGAAGGCCATCAGTAGGTGTGGGCCCTGGAGCTTCCAGAACTATGAGCTACAGAAACCTCTTTTCCTTTATAAAGTCATCCAAGTCGTGCGTGGTAATCCCAGTACTTGGGAGGCTGAGACAGGAGGATTGCAGGTTCACAGCCAGCCTCAGCTACTTAGTGAGGCCCTCCGCAACTCAGTGAGCCCCTGTTTCAAAATAAAGAAAAAAAATAGGGCTGGGGGTGTAACTCAAAGGTAGAATGCCCCTGGGTTCAATCCCCAGTTCTGCAAAAAATTAAAAATAAATAAATAAAGTTATCCAGCCTCAGGTATTTCGTTCTAGTAATGTAAAACAGACCAATAGAGGTACCACGAGTAAGAGATTTTTATGTTAGAGTGGGGGAAGGGATCATTAAGACAAAATGAATCGGCGGGGGAGAGACCAAGTGGGAGGGTGCTCAATTTGTAGCCGGGTGTTGTGTTTCTTTAATACTTGCTCTTAGAGCTATCCTGCCTTTAAACTGATGCAAGTGGCAGCAATGAGTAACCAGCTGATGGTTTCACTTTGGAATTTAGTACTAGATTATTTTTAATTTCTCTCTCTCTCTCTCTTTCTCTCTCTCTCCCTCCCTCCCCCTCTCTCTTCTTTCTTTCATTTATTTATTTTTGTGGTACTGGGGATTGAACCAGCTACCTCAAAGCTATACTCCCAGTCCCCTTTTTTTTTTTAATTTGGAAACAGGTCTCACTAAGTTGCTAAGAGTCTTGCTATATTACTGAGGCTGTCCTCAAACCTGCCATCCTCCTGTTTCAGCCTCCCTAGTACTAGGATTACAAACGTGCACCACTATGCCTGGCTTGTTTTTTTTTTTTTTTTTTTGCGGTGCTGGGGATTGGATCCAGGGCCTCGTGCATGCTAGGCAAGAGGTCCAGCACTGAGCTTCACCGCCAGTCCCAAGATTAATTTTTAGAAATAACCAGGCTTAGCCAGGTGTGGTGGCGCAAGCTTGTAATCCCAATACTTGGGAGGCTGAGACAGGAGGATCACAGGTTTGAAGACAGCCTCAGCAAGTGAGACTCTCATCAACCTAGCGAGACCCTGTTTCAAAATGAAAAATAAAATAGGGCTGGGGGTGTAGGTCAGAGTTAGAATGTGCCTGAGTTTGATCCCCAGTACCACACAACAAAGAAGGAAGGAAGGAAGGAAAGAAGGAAGGAAGGAAAAATAAATAACCAGGCTTAGCCCGGCATGGTGGTGCACACCTGTAATCCCAGTATGTGGGAGGTTGAGACAGGAGGATCGCAGGTTTGCGACCAGCCTTAGAAAGTTAGCAAGACCCTCCGTAACTTAGTGAGACCCTGTTTCAAAATAAGAAATAAAATAGGGCTGGAGGTGTAGCTCAGAGGTAGAACGCCCCTGGGTTCAATCCCCAGTACCACAAACAACAACCTAGAGAGACCCTGTTTCAAAACAAAACATAAAAAAGGGGGGCTAGAGGTGTAGCTTGGAGGTAAAAATGCCTCTGGGTTCAATCCCTAATACCAAAAAAAAAAAAAAGACAAAGAAGAAAAAGAAAGAACCAAGTAGAAGAAGAAGAGGAAAAAGAAGAGGAAGAAAAGCTCATGCTGAGTCTGAGGTGTCTATATCTCAGGGTCAACCTTGGGCTTGGTCCAATTGCTAGGACCTAAGATGTCATTTCCACCCTGGTGGCAGCTTCTGGAGCCACGGCCTGCACTTCGGAGGAAGTGTGCAGCCTCTGGAGCTGGACTTCAGGGCAAATTCTCGTCTGGCAGGAAGCTCTCTCAGAGACCACCTGGGGCTGGCTGCTGCCCAGGTGTGGCCCACTCAGCCTTGCCCAGGGTGAGGCCCGGGCCCTACAGGAGACTCCTCCGTACAGAGGCCAGGGCAGGCCTGTGGCTCTGAGCAGATGGACTTGCGCTCCCTTCCCTCTCTAGCCTGACCCCCCTCTTCTCTGTGGCCTGAGCCCCAAGTGCTGGTCATCCTGTGGCAGCCCCTAGCCCACCACCCTCCCCGTGGACGCTGCCCTCTCACAGCACTGCTCCTTGTCCTGGGGCCAGGGGCCTCTCTTCCTAGTTCAGGACCACACTGTGCGCCCAGCAGCCGCCTCCTCTCCTGCCTGCCCTCCTGCACAAGGCTGAACTCCACCCTGGATAGCTGCCTGCGAACGTGTCACAGCTCAGCCCCTCTGGGAAGGAGCACTGGGCGTCCGAAGACAGGGCCCTGGGTACCATTTTCCCCTTTACAGAGCCTTGGCCATATTCTATTCTATACAGGCAAGAGTTCTGTCCTGCTTGCTTCCCCCTGAGCTGCCCGCCAGAGCTGCCAGGCACACACCTGCCCCTCCGGCCAAACCCTTTCCAGCTCAGAAGATGGTAGTCAGTGGCATTTGGAGCCCCCAAGATCTGGACATTCATACCCAAGTCTCTACCTAGCTGCTTCCTCCCTGGGCCCAGGAAGCCCTATCCCCAGGAAGCCAGGTGACTGGGGCCAGGTAAGATGGCCAGCAGTGGGCAGGTGTGGGCCTGAACATATACGCCCCTCTCCACCCCGGGCTTGGGGAGTCTGAGCTGTTCCGGCCCCATCTCCCACCCCCCTTCTCCACTACAGCCAGGCCCTGAAGGAGAAGAGTGAACGAACCCCCTGGGGCCCAGCACACAAACCCTGGGCACCTCTCCATCCCAGGTGAGGCCCGGCTGGCGTGGCGCGGCCCCTCCGATCTCAGTTTCCTCTTCTGAAAAACAAGGGGCTGGATGCAGAGTTCTCTTCCTGGCCGGTGGCTCCCAGAGGAGAAGGGCTGGAAGGCACCTTAAAGATTCCCACATACATCCCTATGACACAAATGAGGAAACCAAGGCCCAAAGAGGTCACTGTCACCAGCAAATAGCAGAAGGGAAGTTCCTTGGGGAGAACCAAGAGAGCCCGGTGGAGGGGTGAACAGGGGTCAGCCACAGTGTCCTCCCTTGAAAGTCCCCTGGCTCAGGCCATGAGGCCGGCCTCCGCCATCTGGCCTAGGTGTGACTTTCTGAAGAGCTTCACACTGTCACTGTTTGATCTTCATAATGGGGGGGCGGTATTTGTGTTTGGTTTAAAAAAAATACTGGGGAGTGAACATGGGGTGTTCTACCACTGAGGTACACCTCCAGCTCTTTCTATTTATTTATTTATGTTTATTTATTTGTTTATTTATTTTTGGCATTAGGATTGAACCCAGGGGCATTCTACCTCTGGGCTACACCCCCAGCCCTACTTTATTTTATTATTTTGAAACAGGGTCTCACTAAGTTGCGGAGGGTCTCGCTAAGTTGCTGAGGCTGGCCATGAACCTGCAATCCTCCTGTCTCAGCCTCGCAAGAACTGGGATTATAGGCATGCACCACCACGCCTGGCTTTATTTTTTTTTTTTAATTTTGAAACAGGATCTTGCTAAGTTGCTGAGACTGGCCTCAAACCTGCGATCCTCCTGTCTCAGCCTCTCAAGTGCTTGGATTATAGGCATGCGCCACCATGCTTGGCTCTGGGTAAAGTTTTGTTTTTAAAAAAATCAAGATATGCATATTTTATTTATTTACTTATTTATTTATTTTGGCAGTACTGGGGATTGAACCCAGGGGCATTCTACCTCT
Organism: Glis glis; assembly: GCA_004027185.1. Classification (NCBI taxonomy): domain Eukaryota; kingdom Metazoa; phylum Chordata; class Mammalia; order Rodentia; family Gliridae; genus Glis; species Glis glis. The sequence goes on from PVJS01002765.1 coordinate 52,740, forward strand.
GAGCTACACCCCAAGCCCTATTTTTCATTCTTTATGGCTCTGGGTAAAGTTTTATTTTTAAAAAATCAAGATAAGCCGGGCGTGGTGGCGCACGCTTGTAATCCCAGTACTTTGGGAGGCAGAGACCGGAGGATCCGGGTTCGTAGCCAGCCTTAGCTCTCTCTGTCTCTGTCTCTGTCTCTCCCTCTCTCCTCTCTCTCTCTCTCTCTCTATCCTTAGTGAGGCCCTCCGCAACTTCGTGAGACCCGGTTTCAAAATAAAGTATAAAAAATAGGGCCGGGGACGTAGTGTGAAGGTAGAACGCCCCCGCGTTCAATCCCCGGTACCGCAAAAAAAAAAAAAAAAATCAAGATATGCATATTTTATTTATTTATTTATTTATTTGTTTATTTATTTTGGCAGTACTGGGGATTGAACCCAGGGGCATTCTTCCTCTGAGCTACACCCCCAGCCCTATTTTTCATTCTTTATTTTGAAACAGGGTCTCACTAAGTTGCAGAGGGCCTCACTAAGTAGCTGAGGCTGGCCGCAAACCTGTGATCCTCCTGTCTAAGTCTCCCAAGTACTGGGATTACAAGCGTGCACCACCACACCCGGCTCAAGATATGCATATTTTAGACAAGCTGGAAAGTTCAAATGATAATCCAGGTTTGGGTCTATGGAGAACTGACCCATATCCAGCAACACCTACCCTCTCAATGTGTAGCATATTGTTCTACATAATTATAATTATTTTATACATACGAATTCACATCTTTTTTATTTTTATTTTTTCTGGTACTGGGAATTGAACCCAGAGGCACTCTATCTCCGAGCTATACTCCCAGACTGATTTCTTATTTGGAAACAGGGTCTTACTAGGTTGCTGAAAGCCTCACTAAATTGCTGAGGCCGTCCTCAAACCTGTGATCCTCCTGTCTCAGCCTCCCAAGTACTAGGATTACAAGCATGTGCCACCACAGCCAGTTCAAATTCGCATCTTGGCCCATCATTTGTGGTAAGTTTTTCAGCCTTTAAACACTTTCCAGTAAGGTTTTCAACATTTGTCAAGTTTTCCACCCGAGTATCTGGTTATTTTTGGTTTTTGGTACTGTGACCGAGACACTGAGCAGCTCCTTCTGCATAAATCTTTGCATAAGTCTCTGTTTCCCAGAAGGAGGGGTGCTCCCAAGGCCGTGACGTTTTTAAGGCCCTGTTGGTGAAGTTGCTTTCCTGAAAATCTGGATCATGAACAAGGATCTGAGGTCCATTTTTGCAAGTAGGAAAAGAGAGCCCCTAGGAGGCCCAGAGAGGTGCAAGGATTGGCTCAAGATAAAAACCATAATTAGCCAGGTGCAGTGCTTGTATGCCTATAATCCCAGTGACTCAAGAGGCCATGGCAGGAGGATCACAAGTTCAAGGCCAGCCTGGGCCACTTAATGATACCTGTCTCAAAATAAAATAAAAAGGGCTGAGGATGTAGCTCAGTGGTAGAACAGGTGCCTGGCATTTGTGCCCTGGGTTCCATCCCCAGCACTGCAAACAATCAAACTCAATTAGTGGTGGGGCTGGGCTAGACCGGGGTTCCTGCCCAGCAGAAGGTCCCCCACCAGCCTCTCTCCTTGGGAGTGGCCAGCCCCAGGGAATGATGCCAGGTCTCACCTCTCGTTTTCATCACATCTCAAAGACTTTTCTCCACAACGTGTCCTGATTTGCAGTAAGAGGGATCCAAGATAGATTCAGGAAGGACCGCTTGTTGAGGTGGAGCACAGGGAAGCAGCCCTCTGCCTCTCTCCAGCCTCTTTCTGGCCTTTTTCCCTGAAGAGGGTCAGGTTTCCACAAGGTCCCAGGGCGGCAGGTGGGGGCAGGGCTGGCTGAAGTCTCGGTTCCTCCTGGGGCTTCCTGCAGGCCCCTTTCACTTCCTGTCTGGCAGCCAAGGACTGGGGGCTCAAGGTGGGTGTGGGGAGGCCCAGCTGGGGAGGCCAAGGAGGAAGGCCTGACCCTGGCCTCCCGTCTCAGCAGGGATCCCGCGCAGCTCTGTCCCTAGGAGCTGGTGGCATCTATCTGGGCCTGTCTCCACATGCACAAAACGAGGCTCATGAGGTCCACCCGGCTGGCTGTCCTTCCAGATTAAAGAGGACAAGTGGCATGCAGGGGCAGGGAATGCTGCCTGCAGGCCCAGGGGGAGGGGGGACTGGAGTCCGGTAGGGACAACTGTCCAGAGTCAAGGGGAGAGTCAGGGAGGCCCTTAGAGGAAACAGATGCCCAGGTTCCTGGGCTATTTGCTTTCCTCCCGGGACTCTGCAGGGGGCGGCAGCTTGGGGGTGAGTGACAAACGCTGCAGGACTTCCGGGACCCAGATGGCCCCTGGGCATCTCCTCTATTTCCCTAAACTGCAGAGAATCTGGAACCCAGCCCCAGATCCAGGACTGCGCAGCGACTCGGGGGCAGGCGAAAGTCTATCTGCGGGGATCCTGCGGTCAGCTCCTCGCGTGGCTCTTGGACCACCAGCCTCCGGCTGGGGGAGGGGCTTCCGAGACTGAGTGGGCGGGGCCAGGAAGAGGGGCGGTGCTCCCTCAGGGTTGCCGGAAAGGGGCGGGGCCACAGGCCAGTAGAAAGACTGGGTTCAAAGCCCAAGGCCGAGGAAATAGGGAGGGAGCGGGTGAAGGGCGGGTCCACGATTGCGGTGCCTGCTTCAAGCTCTTGACCTCTGTCTACTCGGGTCCCTGTCCTCGCGCGCGTCCCGAGGACTGCAGCCCGAGCCAGGAAAGCCCTGGATGCGGGCCGCGGCCCCAACTTTAGGTCCAGGTGTCAGGAGCAGGGGTCGCAGGGCGCCTCCCCCGCTCTGCGTTCCGAGCGGACCTCGGAGTAGTGCCCCAGGAACAGGCTGGGGGGAGGGCGCCCCAGACCCGGTGCGCGCGCCGTGTGGCCTCCCCCCTCCCCCGAGCCCTGTCCCGTGTTTCGCGCTGCGGTCTTGGCGGCCAGCTCCGGCTTTGAAAGTCCACTGGGACCTCAGCAGGTTCCTGACGGAGGAGACCGATGGGGTGGATTCAGGCAGAGGGATTACCTGTGACTCCCGAGGCAGGGCAGGGTGCCGGCCGGCGGGGCAGAGGGTGCATGGAGATGCCACGGGAGGCTGAGCCTCGGGTCCCAGCCCCCCAGCTCTTCACGACCTCAGGAGCCCGGGCGCCCCCTCCCTCCCACGGGCAGCTGGAGCCTGAGTCACGAGCTCCCTCAGGAGACAAAGGCAGCCGTGGGCCCTCCCTCCAGACCCCCTCCTGGTGCCTGCATCCACACTGGCAGGGAGTCCATCTTCCTAGTCTCAGCTTCTTGGGTAAACCTCCACCAATGGAGGAAATGGAAGAAAACGTGTTTAGGAGAGAGGCCCTTTTGGTTTGTGAGTGGCATCCCCAGTCACAATAACCATTTTATGCAGTGGGGGCTCCTCCAAGGCCACAGGTAACCCCGGTGCTTCCCAATCTGGGGCCACTGGGTTCTCCCTGCAGCCCCAACAAAGAGGTGCTAGCAGCCCATCTTGCAGATAAGAAAACTGAGGCCTAGAAAGGTTGAATAGCCCTAGGAAGGCAGAAATTCCAACCTGGCCAGCCTGGCTCCAAAATGAAGGAGAAGCAGAAGCTCTCAGGAAGAGAGTGGGGCTGGTTGGAAGGGCCAGAGCCCCCTGCAGTGGTCAGGGCAGGTCGGGCACTGGGATGTGCTGTTGGGGCTAGGACACACCTCCCTGGGCCCCTGGGGCCCTCCAGCTGCTCTTTTTGTACTGAGCTGGCCGGAAGGCAGGTCTGGGGCTACTGTGCAGGTTCCAGGCCAGTCCTGGCTCTTTCTCCTGGCTGTGTGCCAGTCCTTGCAAGTCACTTCCCCTCTCTGGGTCCGGTTTCTCTCTAGGAAATCCCAAGCCCTCTCCCCCAGGCCTGGGAAGAGCTGGCAGACTGGTCCCCCACCACTTAGAACGGGGACACTGAGGCCCTGTGCAGGCTTTCCCTAATGTCTATGGCCTCTCAGGATCCCTGGCCTCCCAGCCAGAGCCAGGCAGCAAGGGGAACGTGTGCACAGGCACACCCTCGCAGACACACATATGTGTACACGCATGCTCGTGGTACAGGGAAGGCCTTCACAGCCACGCTAGCCCCCAACACGCACGCCCTCACTCTCATCCACCAGCACACTGACACCGCACTCGGGCTGCCAGCGCTGGGGGGGCGGGGCAGGTGCCCTTCAGGCGCAGACTCGGCTCCTCTGCCCGCCCCACGGGGCTCGCTGCAGATGCCAGGGGTTATTTTAAGCTTGGATCAATGGATGATTTTTGGTGACACAGGCTTGGGGGGGTGGTGGCAGAAGAGACAAGGGGCAGGTGCCCTGGAACCTTGCTGTGGTCACAGCCCCCAGGCTCCAGGGCAAAGGGGTCACTCCTCAGTTGGGCTGTGCCATCTCCAGATCCCCTCACCCAGCACATGGCCTGGCACCTGGCGAGGCAGCACAGGCTGCACGGATAATCAGAGCTCAGAACTCAGCCAGTCAGCTGGGCTGTGTCTTTGCAGTTTGCCCACCCTTGCTCCTCCTTACTCCCCAGAGCCAGGTGTTCAGATGGAGAGAGCATTGAGTACCGGGCACAGACCCGGTAGATGTGGTTGATGGCTGGCCATAGAACCCACAGAATCAGACCAAGATGGGGGGAAAGCTCTGTGTGTGTGTGTGTGTGTGTATGTGTTTGTGTGTGTGTGTGTGTGTGTGTGTATGTGTGTTTGCACATCAGTTCTGGGTGGGGCAGGGGGCTGGAATCCAGCTCCTTCATTGGCCAAATGGCTGTCACTATGCACACATATTTGCAGGACCTGATGCAAGTCAACATGGGGTGACAGGACCTGGGAGGAGCCATAAATTGGGGGACAGCTGGGTGTGGTGGCGCACCCTTGTAATCCCAGTACTTGATTGCGGCCAGCCTCAGCTACTTAGTGAGACCCTCTGCAACTTAGTGAGAACCTGTTTCAAAATAAAGAATAAAAAATTGGGCTGGGGATGTAGCTCTAAGGTAGAATGCCCCCTAGGTTCAATCCCCAGTACCATAAAATAAATAAATAAATAAATAAATAATAAATTGGGGGACAGCATTGGGAGACCTTCTCTAGACCCAGTAGGGTCACACTACTTAGGAAGAGGCCATAGTTCCCAGGGAGCAGAGACAAGTCTCTTTTTTTTTTTTCGGTACTGGGGATTGAACCCAGGGGCATTCTACCTCCGAGCTACACCTCCCCCCAGCCCTATTTTTTTATTCTTTATTTTGAAACAGGGTCTCACTAAGTTGCAGAGGGCCTCACTAGGTAGCTGAGGCTGGCCGCGAACCAGTGATCCTCCGATCTCAGCCTCCCAAGTACTGGGATTACAACTGTGCACCACCACGCCTGGCAAAGACAAGCCTCTTTAAACCCAGTGCCCAGCAGTGCAGGGGTAGGCGGGGGTGAGGTGGGGTGGAGTGCCACCCTCACAGCCCCTGCAACCTACAGGGCAGCCTGGCAGTGTGACAAGAGCATTAATTCAAACAGTGGTTAGTGCCACCACGGAGCCCATTTCTAGGAAACGCCCCCTAAGGAAGCAGAAAAGGATGCTCCAGAAAGCACAGCCACAAAGTTCTGAAGAGAATAACAAAAAGTTGAAGGACAGCAATGCACAAACTAAAAACCAGCTAAAAAACAGGACGTAGAGCATCACGTGTTGTAGTGCGCTTCTCTCCTGTGATGGGATTAAAGCAACTTCGGTCCTTTGCACATCTATTTTTTTTTTCATTCTTCTAAAATGGTAACAAGGGAAGTCTTTTCATGGGGATGGGGTCTTCCGAGCGGGATGGGAAGCAAGTGTGCTGTTTAGAGGGAGGGTCGGCTGTTTTTAGCCAGGGCGGGAGCAGACACACTGAGGGTGGAGGGCACTCTGGAAGGTCGCCCTCCTTCCTGCCTTAGCCCACTAATACCTGCAATTAGCCTGTCAGAGGCGACAGAAGCACTTGATCCTCCTTAAAATGTAAATCCTTACTCTTCTTCCTCCCCAACCTTCTCCACTTTCATAAGCTGATCCCGGGCCCAGTGAAGGGGGGTGGAAAGGAGAGCAGAAGGACCTTAGGGCACTCAAATTCTTCATTTTACAGAAACTAGAGGCTAGAGGCATTAATTAATTGATTAATTAATTCAGCAAATATTGACAGGCCGGGAGCTGGGGCGGGGGCACTGGGATGAGTTGGACGCTCAGTCTTTGCGCTCCTGGCATTCCTGAATCTGCCTTTTAGAAAGAGTTGTTTTGTTTTTTGGAGCTGGGGTCTTGCAATGTTGCCCAGGTTGAATGTAGTTCCGAACCCCTCCTCCTGAGCTGTCCCCCTGGGATGGGGCAGAGGTCTGCCACTGGCCCTGCCCCCAGGCCTGGCCCAGCCCTCCTCTTCAAAGACAGAGACCTGCCCAATCTTCTCGAGTCTCACCTGGGGAGGAGGCAGATCACAGGAGGGCGCTAGCCCGGCCGTGGCCAGCCTCGCGGGGATGGGGATGGGGACTAACCGGGACCCCGGCTAAGCGTCCAGCAGGTTCTAGAACCCTGGCCCGGCGTCCTGCGGGGAGGAGACCCAGGCTTACCCCTCCCCACTGTTCTGCTGTGGGGTTTCCTTCCCACTGGTCAGTAGCGGTGGGGATCGAGGCTTCGAGAGGGCAAGGGACCCTCCTCATGTCACAATCAGAACGGAGGGAGGGGACCGAAAGAGGCGGAGGGGGACACCAGTCCTCCCGGGGCTATTCCGGGCTCCTTTGATCTCTGCACCTCAGTCTCCGCACCTGTCAAACCGAGACGCGCCCGTCGCGGGCCAGATGTCCGAGGGAACAGTCCTGGGAGCCTTAAACTGCCCCTCGAGCACCCAGTCCCGAGGACTATTTTGGGGCGGTCTTGGGGAGGGTCCCCGGTGGGGCGCCCGGGCCGCGCTGGCCTGCGCCCCTCCCTCCCCCGGCGGCGGCCGCGCTCCTCCCCGGCTCTGCCTCCCGCCCCGCCGCGCTCCTTCCCTCGCTCCCTCCCCCGCCCGCCCGCCCGAGCCCGCGCCGAGCCGGAGCCGGAGCCGGAGCCGGAGCCGGAGCCGGAGCCGGAGCCGCAGCCAGAGCGCGGGCAGCGCGGGCAGCGCGAAGCGGGCGGCGGGAAGGCAGCGGCCCGCGCTCGCCCGGGGACCCGCGCACCCACAGGGCCAGGGCGACGCCAGGGACCGTGCGCAGGCGACACCCGCCGCCCCGCCGGGGGACGGCATCCCAGGGCGCGGACTGACCGGCCGGAGTCCGGGGAGCCCGGAGCAGGTCGTGCCCACCGGAGCTGCAGCCCGCGAGCTCCGGACCGAGCCCGCCCGGCCTGGGGCCCCCGGAGGACGCGCACGGCTGAAGAGGGACAGTGCGATCGTTGGGGGTGCGGAGGAGCCGGCCGGAGGAGCCTCGGCGCCCGGTCATGCGCGGGGCGCAGTAGCAGGAGGCGCGGCCCCGATGGAGCGGGCCGGGGCGCGGGGACTGCGCGGCGGCCGCCACCGGCCCGGGCTCCGGCTGGCGCTGGCGCTCGGGCTGGCGCTGCTGCTGGCGCGGCCGCCGTCGGGCCGGGCAGGGGCCCCCGAGGCGCAGGAGCCCGCGGCGCCCAGCACGGCGGCCCCGGCTGGAGGCGACCGCTGCCGCGGCTACTACGACGTGATGGGCCAGTGGGACCCGCCCTTCAACTGCAGCTCGGGCGCCTACAACTTCTGCTGCGGCACGTGCGGCTACCGCTTCTGCTGCCACGATGGGCCCCGGCGGCTCGACCAGAGCCGCTGCTCCAACTACGACACGCCAGCCTGGGTGCAGACTGGCCGGCCGCCCGCCCGCGCCCGCGACAGCGCCGCGCCCCGGGACCCGGGCCGCGAGCGCAGCCACACGGCGGTGTACGCGGTGTGCGGCGTCGCCGCGCTGCTCGTGCTGGCCGGCATCGGGGCGCGCCTGGGCCTGGAGAGGGCGCACAGCCCGCGCGCGCGGCGCACGGTGACCAGGTGAGCGCGCCGGCCGGCCTGCGGGCCCGGGACCCCGACCCCGCCCGCGGTGCCTGGGGGCCCTCCGTGCCCAGTCGGCCCCCCTGGCGCCTCCATCCTTCTCGCCCTTCTCGAAGCTCTGGTCCTCTCAGTAGGCCCCTTCTGGTTTATTCCACCATGTCCCCGTCTCCCTGTCATAACCCCGAGGAGACACCTGATATGGCTCTGTCTCCCCTTGACCTTCCCGGGCCTGTGCTGGGCCGCCCTCCCCGCAGCAGCTCCAGCCTGCTCTGGAGAGGGCCCAAGGTCGGTGCCGTTGGCAGGGGGTCTAGGACCCAAGCACCACTGGCCAGCCAGGGGACAGGGCTGTCGTAGTAGTGGGAAGCAGTTGTAGTTTGGGAGGCTTGGGCAGAGGGAAGGGAAGGGGAGCTTGTCTCTCCTTTCCTGAGTCTCCCATTTTTCCCTCCCTTGTTCTAGTTCCCATCCACCTCCCCACCCGCAGCTGTGACTCAGGCCTGCCCTTCCTTCCCTGGGGTTTCAGAAGCAGCCCTCCCCAACTCACTGGCCCCAGGAGAAGGGCAGGGTCTCCCTCTGTGTAGAAAGGAGATTGAAGTGTGAAGGGAACAGATTTGTGTGTTGTGGAGGCCTGGCCAGGTGCTGCTAATAGAGTTCTGAGTTTGGTGTGAAGTGGGGGTCTGTGGGCCCCAGGTTCTCTTCCTCTGCTGGTGGGGATCACTGGGATTGTGTGGGTCCTGACTCCCGTCCCACCCCACACTCATATACCACTAGTAACCCCCACGGCCTGCCTGTGCCGTCCTTATCCACCCAGGTCCCAGTGCCCGTGGGCATGTGGGCTGCGGACATGGCATGCAACAGGCTAGAATCTAGAAGTGACAATACAGAGAAGCCCCCAGACCCGGTGGGCCACTGGGTGGGACCACCCGGTGAGGTGGGACACCTCACTTCCTGGGCCTCCCCTGCCCCCCAGACCGCGTAGCCCACCCGCTCCCAGAAGGTTGTAGGGCAGAGCTGGGCTGGGACCTTAGGGATGTGAACTCTTTGGCTGGGTCCTGGATGCTGCAGGGGCAGGAGCTGGGCCTCCTGAGTTTGGAGTCCCTCATGCTGGGCAAGGGGAAGGTGGGGAGGAGGAGGGGGCGCAGGGTATGTTCTTGAGCAGGGAGGGGTGTGGATGCTGAGGGCCATGATGGTGTAGGAGAGTGTCTGGGGCGGCCTAGCTGACCACCTGCAGGAACCCTCTTCACCTGCAGCTTTGGTTATGCCTCAGCCCAGCCTCTTCCCCTGTTTGGGCTTCAGGCTCCTGTGTACCCTCTCTTCTCTGAGGAGACCTGGTACAGGACTTGGGCTTGTGGGTGGGGTGTTCTGAATCCCTGTACAAGTCTCACCCTTGATTCTGCCCTGTTGGGGCTGATGGCCAGGGAAGGCTTCTCAGAGGGCTTGGAGGCGGTGTCAGCCCCTCGGGAAAGTTTATGCAAAGGCCCAGAGGCAGGATGACTGTTTGGGAGAGCTGGATGAGTGGAGCTTGCCCGGAGATGAGGCCTCAGGGCTGAGCCGCAGAGGAGAGGGTAGGGTGGGCAGGACAGTCCAGGCAGGTACTAGACACTTTCGGGCCCTGCCACACTGCAGCTAACCCCAGCCAGTGCAGGTGTCCTCATGTGCTTCTTCATGAATCAGCCCCAGCCCCAGCCCCAGCAGGAGGGTCAGGCCGAGTGGGAGAAAATCATGGGTTCTGGGTGCTGCAGGCAGCTGGGCTGAAGGCTGAGTCTGGCTGTCGGTGGGGAAGGCTCAGTCAGACACTGTCACAGCTGGGTGGGGGCTGGGTGTCCTGGGTGCCCAGGGAGATGCCTGTCCAAGGTCACACAGCCTTTGGGTGCTAGGCTGCCTCAGGCAGGGGGCCTCCTGCGGAATCCCCTGCTGCAGGAGGGGAGGTAGGGAGACAGGTAAAGAAGGCCTCCCAGAGAAGGTGGGATTCCTGTGGGGTTTGAAGAATGAACAGAAGTTTTACGGGAGGAGATGGAGGAAAGGACAATGTAGGCAGGAGGGGATTGTATTGGGACAGGAGGCTCAACTGGGGAGGGTTTTGGAGGGTGGGCTCTAGGGAGGAGAAAGAGGGAGCCCCTGGGAAACAAGGTGGCCCTGGTTACATGTGACCCCATTAGCGTTTCCCCACTTGCTCTGGGAGGTGGCCTTCTTGGGGCCACAGGTGAGGCTGCCAGGTGGTGCCTGGGAGAGGAAACTAGACACATGCGGTCAGTCCCAGGAGAAAACGGAGGGAGGCCCAGAGAGACTGTAAGAAGTGCTCAGGGCCACACAGTGAGACAGCGATTGCCAGACTGGCCTTTGATAGGAGGCCCAGAGAGCCACCCCTCACCCTCTGTCCCCACAGGACACTGACAGAACTCCTGAAGCAGCCTGGCCCCCAGGAACCACTGTCTCCACCTCTGGGCCCGCCCCTAGGCAGCTGTGTCCAGGTGCAGATGGGAGATGGCCTTCCCCGAGGGTCCCCCCGCAGCAGCACAGGTGAGTGGGGCCGTGGGCTTTGGCCCATCTGCTGCAGAGGTGGGAAGGGGCGTGCAGAGGGGCGGGAGCAGCAGCTTGGCTGGGGAGGCTCTGAGCTGCTGCCTCTGCAGGTGAGTGAGGGGCTGGGCACGCGGTCAGCAGCGCTGGGGGTGTGTGTGGGGGGAGAGGGATGCTCCTGCAACCTGGAGGCCCAGAAGCTTCGATTCTATGAGGAAGGCTCCAGATTCAGGATTCGCTGGCTAGGGCTGTGGTTCTGGGGCTCTGGTGGCAGCACTTGGCAGACGTCCGCTCCCCTGACTGGGTTCTGTTCCTCAGACATCCCCCATCTCTGCGCGGGTCCTGGGACTCAGCGCTTGGCTCAGGCCAAATGTGCTGGCAAGCCATCCATTAGGGTAGCACCCCTCAGGGCTGGCTACCATTGTTCACAGCTCGCTGAGCCAGGCCCTGTTGCAGGCGCTGGACATTCTGCTTGGAGAAGAGGGATCCCCCAAGTTCCCCTGAGCTGCAGTGGGGAGGGGGCTGGGAAGAGGGGGCGGCGCAGGTGGAGCGGGTCAGCGCGGAAGCCTGACTTGTCCCACCCCTCTCCAGACAAGAAACGCCTCAACAACGCGCCGCTGGGGTCGGCCACCCCGGCGCCTCCGCGCGGGCCCCGGTTGCAGGGCGGCGGCAGCGTGACGCTCCAGCCCGACTACGCCAAATTCGCCACCCTCAAGGCAGCGGCGCTCAAGGCCGCAGGTGAGTGGCGGGCGCCGGTGCCCGCGGTCATCCGAGCTCCTGGACAGCCGGCTCGGTGCGGCCGCGGCCCCGCTGCAGCCGATCCCCGGCGCCCCCTGACCCGCCCGCCCTGTCCCCGCAGAGGCCGCCCCTCAGGACTTCTACCAGCGCTTTCCCGCCTCCGAGCTGGCCCCGCGGACGCTCCCGGCGCGGGCCCGGCGGCCTCCCGAGGACCTGCCCGCGCTGCTCGACGCCTGCCCCTGGGCGCCGCCCGGCTACGCGCCCCCCGCCGGCGCCGCCCCGCCCGGGCCCTACCTGGCCTGGACCGCCGGCCGGCCCGCCCCCCGCGGCCCCCTGGCCGCGCACGCCTCGCCCGCGCCCCGGCGGCCAGGCCACGCGGCCCGGCGCCAGTTCAGCGTGGAGAAGCTGCCCGAGGCCTTCAGCGCCCCGCCCCCCGGCCTCTACAGCGGCGCGGGCCGCGGGCCCCGGCACCTGAGCACCAACAGCAAAGCCGAAGTGACCGTGTGAGGCCGGCGGCCGCCCCAGGCACGCAGAGCCCTCCAGGCCGGGGACCAGCCCAGCGCTGGCACCTGCCCAGACTGGCCAGCGGGCCTTGGAGCGTGCAGGGCTAAGAAGGGGCCCCCTGGGTCGGGCGGTGGTCCTGTCCTTGGGGCCACAGGGCTTGGATTCCTGGTGTAAATAAACCCTTTAATTCCTGCTGATGGCGGCATGGGTCATTGGACTGCTAGGCTGGCAGGCAGGTGTCCCTGGGGCCAGGGAGAAGTGGCTGGAGAGGGTGCCAGGGCTGAGTGCCAGGGCTCAATGCCAGGTTTAATGCCCACACTGGTGGCAGCCGCAGGAGGGATGCGGTCTGGCGCAGAGAGGGCTGCTGGGTCCCAGGCCCCTGGGGAGCCCATGCCACTTGCTGGAGGTGAGCCAACCCACTGGTCACCCACTCCACAGCTCGAGTTGGCCGAGCCTGGCTGTTCCTGACCGACACAGCCTGGCCCTGGGCCGGCCCTGGCCTGCAGGTTGCTTGACCATGCTTGGCCCTGGGCCACCCCCCTAATGGTTGTGGGCCTGTGGACATCTGGTACTCAGGATAGAGGAGCCTCCTCCCAGGAGCTGTTCTGGGGTAAGATGGGGGAGATGCTAGAGCAAAGCCCGGCCGGGTGTTCACACCACACACACTTGGCACTGCCAGCTCTCCCCCTTCCTGCCAGGAGGGCTCCTGGTACCTGGATGTGGCCCAAGATGTTGCCAGCAGCCCATGTGCATCTCCCCCAAGTTCCTCTGCCAGGTACTATTGTGGGGAGGTGCTGAACTACAGCCAGGTGAGGTGTGTGACCTCAACAGAGCCACCCAGTTGGGTGTTTCCCTCCTGTGTACCCAGGTGGGATGCTGCTTTAACAGTGGCCACCAATTGCTGATGTTTTTCATTCAGTCCTCACCAGAGCCCCATGGGGGTGTGTCTTTACAGATAAGGAAACTGAGGTCTTGGGTGGGACCTAAGTAGCTTGCCCAGGGTTATGGGGCTAACCTCTCCCATGTGGGCTGTCACTGGATCAGATGGAGGGGTGAGAGCAGGCTGGATGGCGAGCAGGGAAGGTCTGCAGAGAGGGACCCCTGCTCCCAGCGTATCGGCAGGCCTGGTCCTTCTGTTCTCACCTGTGGAGGTCCATCTCCCTGTCCCTTCAGGCTGTTGTAACCAAGCCCCAGAAGCTCCAGGACAGAGCCCAGACCCCCGGAACTGCCCACAGCGAGGGCCTCCATGGCTTGTAGGGGAAAGAGCCCAGGGAGGGGGCAGGGTGCCCCAACCCTGTCCCACAGCTGTGTAGAGCAGGGGGAGGGGGAGGTGCTGAGTCATGGAGCCTGCTGAGATTCACAAAAGGATCGGGTTCTAGAGCACACAGGCCACCCACCATGGTGACACAGGCCCAGGCTATGCCGTGCTGGGAGGTGGGCACAACTCCTCTGCTCATTCTCAATCCCAAGGGCCTTGGCTCTCCATCCCACTGGGGCCTTCCTGGCTGCTCTGCTCCCTGGGACAGTGTGGCCTGCTGCAATGGCCTTGCTCTGCAATTCAGCCCCAGGCTCATTCCCATGTGGCATCCTTGCCTCTACCTCTGCCAGGACCCGACACACCCATCCCACTGCTCCTTGTGGCTTTGGCCCCTGGCCTCTCACCAGCCTCATAAGGGACTTACCATATACTGGGACTTGATGTGTGTCATGTCATTCAAACCTGGCCCACAACAGAGTGGGATTAGCAACCCCACTCGGTGCCCATGGAAGTGGAGGCCGGGAGGCCAGCTCCCTTCCAAGGTGACTCAGCCGTGAAGTACAGGAGCTGGCCTTGGGTCTGACTAGCAGGCCAGGGAGCCACCTCAGAGGGCCACTGCCTTCAGGGAAGGGGAAACTAAGAAGCCACCCACCCAATAGTGACCCACTCAAATCCCAAAGAACTGTTGCCAACAACCAGCTGGTTGTACATCCAGAGAACAAGTTGGTACCTGGCTACAGTGGCCTTTGAACCCAGCAGCACCTCCCACAGCCCTTTAATCCCAGCCCTGGAGTGTGCCCCAGGCACCAGAAGGAAGGGGCAGGTACGCAGGAAGGAAAGGGAGGCCTGTTAGACTGAAGATACCTGGCTCCCCTCAGCCCCTGGCCCACTGGCGGTCGAGTCATGCAGCCACTTGGCTCATTGTCACAGCGGTCACACTACAGACCCGCACACACCTTGTGCTGAGTGGTACCAATCTGTGTTTATTGAATAACCTACGTCCAGGACATGGTGAATGATTCGACATCAAGGAAGCCATAGGTGTATCCCCCCTTTCAGTGAAAAACCACCCCTCCCACCCCTAAACAATGAGAAAAGGCACAGTATATACACATGACACAAGGGCTGGGCTGCCCCAGGGGCAGGGTCCATAAATTACAGTGACAGTGGGGGAGGGATAGGAAATAAAAAGTGGGTGGGGACCAAGCATGTGGAGGGCTGCCCTGCTGCGCGTGCTCCCTCACCCGGCCACCTTCTGCCCCAACCAGCTTGAGGGGGCAAGAAGCACAGGAAGGGAGGGTCCTTCCCAGCCTCTCAGGAGGCCCAGGGGTCCCAGGCAGTCCTCAGGCCTGGTGGCTGGGGGGGGGGGGCAGTCTCCAGAGGGAGGGAGCCAGGGATCCAGAAAAGGGACTTCTCCCATCAAGGCAAGGGGCCACGTTCCTGGTACCTACCTCAAAAGAGGTGCTTGTCACTGGGGAGGGCCTGGGGCTGGTCCCTGCTGCCTTGGCTTATTTTCAGGACAAAAATTAGGGATAAAAATATACTATAGAGGTAGGAGATAAGGTTGGGGTACGAAGGACTGAGAAACCATGCTGAAGATCCCTGGGCCCACTCTTGAGATTGGGCTGACCTCCCAGGAGGTACGGGAGTGGGAAGCAACAGGACAATTAAATAAGATACCATTTATTTTTTAAAAAAATTAAAAAATAATGCCAACATTATTCCATCCATCCCCAGGCCTGCCCCTGCCTCCCACCAGCCTCCCCAGAGCTGGCTCCCCTCCTTCCCTGGCTGTCCCGTGTAATGACGAGAAAACAATGAACCGGCTAAGTCAGGCACAGGGGAGGGAATGCAGACCCGGGGAGGGGGGATAAAGATGCCACAGCAACTCTGCCCCGCATCACAGCAGACCCAAGCACACAGATATAAAAACATTCGTATAAAAAGGGGAGGGGCGTGCCAGGCACTGTCCTGAGGGCGAAGTGCACTCTTGTGGCCAGAGACCTAGTCCCCCAGAGAAAGCCTGATACAAAATGAGGAAGCAGAAAGGGAAGTCTCAGGGGCTGGAGGCAGGGGCTCGGCAGCGCCCCCTGCTGCTTCCAAGAGGGAACACCCTCTCCTGCCCCATGGCCTTTCCTGGGCCCAATAGGGCCTGGACCACGGGTGTCTACTGACAGCAGCTTTAAGGGCTCTGCCTGGCCTCCAGCCTGAGATAGTCCAAACGCCTCGGCAGGTAGACAGCTCAGAAGACAAGGCTCATCCTGCAGCTCTCAGAGGGAGAAACACAGATACAGGGAGAAGGGAGACAGAGGGATGTTCCTGGGAGAAAGAGACTGAGAGACAATGGTGGAGGAAGGAGGGCCGAGCCCGTGGTCAGGAGGCGGCGATGGCAGTGCCGCCACCCAGCTTGACAATCATTTGCTGGCAGTCACTGCAGGAGCGCCGGTCGCCCACCTTCTCCAGGGTACGGGCGGCCTCGGCCAGCAGCACCGCCCGCTGGCCGGGAGAGGAGAGGAAGGAGAGGGGAAGGTGGCGGCAGGCCAGCAGGATGGCGGTGGCGCGCTCTCGCTGGCCAGGCCAGGCATCCGCCTCTCCTGTGGGAATGATGAGACAGATGCAGGCGCCATCTACACAGGCTCATTTATTTGCCCCCACACCCATCCCGCGAGGGAGGCTCGTGCCCTCCCTGGCTCCTATATGACATGCATGTGGCTGGCGCTAGCGCGCAGTGGCTTATGCCTATTCCCCCGCTCCTGCTCTGGGACCAGCCCACCCGCCCTCCTGCTCAAGGCTGACCCCGCAGCCCACCATGCAGTCTTGGTGTTCTTTCATTCCCACCCCACCAGAGCTGCTCGGAGGCACTGGAGCACGCTGCCAGATGTTGGAGCTGGGCAGGGGTCCCCCCACCCCGGGCAGGGGCTGGGGAGCCGCTGGACTCACCGTGCTTGGTGTTCTGAGTGCTACGCCGCCGCAGGCTGTGCTCCAGCAGCTGGTGGGTGCGGGTGGGGCTGGCTCCTGCCATCAGGCGCACGGTGGCTTCGTGCAGGAACACCTGGGGAGGTGCAGGGGGACAGAGTCAAGCCCGTGGAGGCCGCTCCCTGAGCCATCTCGTCTGCCACCTGATGATGCCTCTCCTGCTCTCCATGCCACCCTGGCCTGCTCACCCGTTGAAAACAACCTTTCTTGTCCCCGAGTCAAGCCAGAAACCGAGATGAGCAGCAGGAGAGGGGAATACAGCCCAGGCCAGCTGGCGGGGCAGGAGCAAGACGAGGAGATAAGCAAGAGGTGACGGGCCGCTTTCCCCACTGATGACAGAGCCCCGCTGCACCCTCTGGGTTCTAAGACCAGCAACCTGGGTGAAACTTCGAGTCCCTTGAAGCCGCCTCCAAACTGACAGAAGGCCAAGACGGGCGGGGTCAGAGGGGAGAGGGAGATAGCTAGGTGGTACTGAACTCAGTTTCTTCAGAAAGGAATAGAGCCTGAGGATTTCCAGGTGCAAGCCTGCAGCTCCTAGGTAAATAGAAACCACTGTGGGAAGGAGGGCAGGGTGTAGGTCTCCAACTTCTAGAATCCCAAGCTCTTTTATGATTTCATGTCCCAATCTTTGGGGAGGGTCTTTAGTGCCGCTTGGGGCAATGGGGGCCACTGAAGCCTCCTTTGTAGAGAAGAGGCAGGATGGAAAGGGTATCCTTAGAGAAGGCCTCGATGCCAGCCATGCTGTGAGCAGACCGGAGGGCCGGCCAGAGTGAATCTCACACTCGCTGCGCACAGTGGCCGGTGTGACCCTGCGAGGGTGTCCCAGCACCTTAGGGTGGAGGTGTCCTCATTCTGAGACCTTCTTGTTTGTGCCCTTCCAACAACCCATTCCCTGCCCTGACACTTACAGGGTCTCATCCAAAGTTTTATAAAACAATTCATTTCAAAATATGTTGATCCCAACATAAAGAAATGATAAATGTTTGAGGTGAAGAATATGCTAATTATTTTGGTCTTTTACACCTTATATATATGTGCTGCAATGTCACACTATACCCAATAAATATGTACAATTACTATGTGTCAATTAAAAATAGAAAATAAAAGCTGGGCATGGCGGTGTATGCCTGTAGGTTCAGCTAACTCAAGAGGCTGAAGCAGGAGGATCACCTGAACCCAGGGGTTTGAGGCCAGCCTTGGCAATATGGTGAGACCCCATCTCAAAAGCAAACAAAGACAACAACAATAATGTCTAACATGTTACTCCAATTTGCAATAAAAATAAGCAAAGAATGTCTCAAGTCCAGCAAGCTCAATTATACAACTGTCCTCAGAGACTTATCTCAGATCCTGTAGCCGGCACCAAGGGGATGTCAAGAGGAGAAGTCCGACAGGAAAAGAAGTAAAGTGGATTTCTTGGGAGACTCTGCAGCTCTGACCCCCCCCCCCCGTTATGACAGGTGGAACAGCTCCCATGTGGCCAGGACCAGGAGCCCCCTGCCTGCTCCCCTGCCCTCAAACCCTGCATCAAACTGGTGAGGTCTGGCTCTGCGCTGGCCGCTGTCTAGAGGCAGAGTGTGACCACTCCCTGCTCCAAGGCCAAGTACACAGTAGGCACCCAATCACATGTGCGGAACAAGGAACACATGGCACCCACCCACTGCTGGGTCTGAGCGGATCACAACCACACGTGTGAGTGCTGGGTTCTGGGCTTAGGCCCCACAGACTCCAACCCGCCCATCCCGCCCGCCTGCTGGGCCTCACCTTGCGGTACGCCGGGCGGAAGCTGTGCGCCAGCCTGCGCAGGCTGCCCAGGTCCCGCTGGAAGCCGGCCAGCTCGGCGCCTGATGCGTGGTAGGTCTCACCCAGGGCCTGGCTGGCGCCTGCCTGCTTTTGCCAAAGTACTGTCCGCAGTGATAGTAGCAGGTCGCATGTGAGCAGCTGGACAACCTGTGGCAAGAGTCAAGAGGGAGGAGACAGGTGACTGGCTTATGCCTCAGGCAGGGACCCCAGCGCCTACCAGGGCCCACCAGTTCCAGGGCGAGGTGCAGAGCCCAGAGTGAGAGAACGCGGGTGGGAGCACCGAGCCCGCCGTGGCCCAGGAGAAGGGAAATCTGTTCTCTCCATTGTGCAGTGAGACAGCTGAGGATGGGAAAGGGGTGGGAGCTTACGGAGGGGACACAGCACAGGCAGGTGTAAACCCTTGTGCTCTGAGGGCACAGGTTCTCCACCTCAAGGAGCCCCGAGGCTGGCCTGGAGGCTGAGACACCCAAAGGTGCCAAGGCCTTCCTCCTCCAGAGGAAGTGAAGGTCCCTCTGAAGTGGCGGCAGGGCCTGGAAGGAGGGAGGTGGAAGGGGAGGGGAGGGGACGTGTGCGTGCAGGAAGAACCCCAGTGGCTTGACGCTTGGGTGTTTGACCTGGATTCAATCTTGGTTTTCCCACTTACTGGCTACATGACCCTAGCTTATGACAATCTCTCTCAGTCTCAGTTTCCTCACCCACAGAATGGGCATGGCAGCACAGGGCTGTTGTGAGCATGTGGGCACTAGCGTGAGCTACGCACTCTGCACGCCGACTTGGCTGGGCTGCCTGCCTGGCCCCTGGTGGCCCACCAGCACCATGTGCAGTAGAGAGGGGACACATGCAGCCCTCAGAGGGACCCTCCCTAGGCTACCTCTCATCTCACCTGGCCCTGGCTTTGGACCTGGGGAGGTCACTGTGCTGCCTGGACCCTGCCCCTCTCTCTCCCTGCCCCATGCCTACACCAGGCCCTGATCCTTGGCCATAGTTCTGTGGAATGCAGGCAACCTCAAGGGACATGAATGAGGACCCCCCTCCTCGAAGAAGAGCTGGCACTTCCAAGGTGTGGGTGCCAGAGCAGCGTCTCTGAGCACAGGGGCAGCAGGCCAAGGCGAGATTTAGATCTCAGGGGCCGCCAGGCTCATTCTCCCACCTCAGAGCTTCCACCCAGGAATCCCAGCCGCAGGGGTGGCCAGAGCCTCTTCTATTCCTTAGACTTAGCAGAGACTGGCTCTCTCATGAAGACATGCTGAGGGACAGCAACAGAAAAGCCAGCGGTGGCTCCCCATCCTGCCTTTAGTCTTGGGCCCCTTCTGCACATTACCTGTCCCTGCAGGGCTGACACACTGCCTGGCTTCACTCCAGTGCCCAGCCCCACTGACGATCTCTAGCATGAAGTGCCAGCCCAGCCACTGGGACCAAATCCCAGTGAGTGACTCAGAGTCAGACCCTCCAGGATGCTCCTCGTCGCTTCCCATTTCCCAGGGGAGAGGACGCACCACGGCCAGTGGTTACACCCCTACCTCCTCTGTCCCAGGCTGGCCGAGCCATCAGTGGTGCCCTCTAACAAGGACCCCTTTCCCCGTGACAGGGTCGCGGGGCAGGGTGTGTCAGGACGTCTCGAGGCCGAGCAGGCCTCTGTGATGCACTGTGGAAACACTGCATGGGTACTGCCAGAACATGCAATGCAACTACAATGCACCACAGCTGCCCGCCAGGAGGGGGGCCGGTGCGGCGGGGCCAGTGTGGCCAGCTGGCTCAGGGTGTGCGCCTGAGGGCAGGGCCCGCTCAGAGGCCGGCCTGCAGAGCATGAGTTGCACTGGGCAAATGTGGAGGCCCTGGCCAGCTGTAGTTCACCTGGTGCTTACAGACAGCCTAGGAGCGGTACAGGTGCTCCCTGCAGGACAAAAGGGGCCTCCATGTAGGATAGCAGGCCACATTCTGGGAAAGGGGGCTGCTAGCGCAGTTTGTGGACAGCTCCACATGCTGGGTCAGCTCTGGGAGGCTGGGAGTGTTCTTCCAGACCAGAGCTGAGCACCCCCTGGAGGGGCCGGCTACGCCCTACTCACGTGGTTGAGGGGAGGGTCAGAGGTGGCCCCGCTGACGTTGAGGCTGCTCCACAGGTGGCCACTGGCCCTCTCGCAATGACAGAAGGAATTCTGCTGCCCGTCTGCCTTCACAGAGAGTGAGGCGTGCATGGCTCTGCAGGCGTGGAAGACGGCCTTCACCAGGGGGCTCCTGCAGCGGTGAGAGGGAGGTGAGAGGCAGGCCAGAGTATCACCTTGGTAACAGGCAGAGGAGTTCGAGCTGGGGACCACCCCCCACCATCATCACATGTGGGTCTGTCACTGCAGTGCTGTCACCATGGCTCTTGATGGCCAGCTCCAGATCTGAAGTGCCCTGAGCTAGGTCAGCCATCATTTGATGCTGGAAGGGACTGGAGACCCAAGCTTAACCACCAGGACCCCCACTAAGCAGCCACCTAAGATGAGAATTCAAATAATCTGTGCCTCAGTTTCCTTATCTATGAAGTTGCCGTAATTCTGCTTGCCACTGCCTATGGTGACATAGGTATCGGCCCCCTTACCTCTACCTGTTCTCTAAGAACTGCTCCTCCAGAAACTTCTCTCTGGAGAAACTTAGCAGATAGGGGAGAGGAGGGGGAGCAGGGAGACTGGGGTTGGGAAGATTCCCACAGCATCACTGCTCCGAAGAGCAGAGGGAGGCAGGAGTGACTGTCCAGGGCAGCGAGGCCTGCCTGCGAGCCTCAGCCTCCTCAGCGAGCCAGTGAAGACAACTCGGTAGAGTGCTAATGCAGAGCTGGTTGCTTACTGGCCAGAGGACTTAAAAACGGGGCCACTTAATGAGACTGGGGCATGAGACCTACTTTAGGAACGCAGGGCTCAAACCTGCTCACCCCCACTTTTTCCAGCTCCCTCCTGTGCTGCTGGTTAAGAGTCAGCATGGCAGGAAATGTGCCGGCCTTGATTCTCTGGACAGGACCCCTCGGGGCCTTTCTGTCTTGCAGCATTTTACAATTACTCAGGAGCACTCGGATCGCATCAGAAACAGCCAGGGTGTCAGCAGGCGGGCTGCCCATCACTCAGGGCCAAGTGCCCCCAAGGTGCACACACGAGTCTCAAAGACGAATGTCAAAAGCTCTCTGGTTGTGCCTCGTGCTACAGGCTCTTAGGAGAAGGCTGACGGGATGTAGGGAGGCTGAGAAGAACCTGGAAACGATGTCGGAGCCCACGTGGGCTTTGGGGAAACACTGGCTTCCCTACAGTGGCCACAGCCACACTGCACTGCGGTCTCCACCATGAAGTTCCTGAATTTTCTGGGAGCCACCTGCTCTCTCTCTCCTGCAGCCAGTGGTGGCATGGAGCTTGCAGGGAGGTGGCCCCAGGAGCAGTGCTCGTCTCCCCAGGGGGCTCCCTGACCCCCTTCTAGCTCTCTACTTATTACACAGTCCTGACCCTTCAGACCCTTCTACCCCATGGGGCCACCCAGACCTGCTCCCTCCCACCAACCCACACAAGACTCCGGGGAGAAGCAGGCGAGTGGCCAAGGAGGCTTACGCACTCAGTCACTTCCAGGGCCTTGGGGACACGTTCTACTTCAATAAAATGAGAGCGCACAGCTGCATCATCTCCTTGGAGCCAGCTGATGGCCATAGTAATTGCGGATGTCCACCACCGACAGATGATGTCTGGACCTGGAGGGGAAGAGCGGGGAACATGCTCCAGCACCCACAGGAACCAGGTTGGTGGAGTCGAGGCTGCTAGGTGGGCCTCTGGGTCGACCTCCCACACGATTCTGGTGGGAGCATTGACCAGCACAATCTTTTGGAATGTGTTTGGCAATATGTATCAAGAGCCTTAAATATGTTCACTCCTATTAACCTAGTAATCCATTTTTGGTAATCTATCAAAATGAAATTGGATTAAGAGAAGAAAAGCTTAACAAAGGTGTTCACTGTAGTGTTAGATATCTATCTATGTATTTTTTTTTGTGGTGCTGGGGATTGAACACAGGGGCATTCTACCTCTGAGCTATACCTCAGCCCTTTTTATTTTTTATTTAGAAACAGGGTCTCGCTAGGTTGCTGAGGGCCTTGCTAAATTGCTGAGGTTGGTTTTGAACCTGCAACCCTCCTGTCTCAGTCTCCCAAGTACTGGATTGTATACATGAGATACATGAGCCACTGTGCCTCGCCTTTTTTAAATTTAAAAAATTTTTTTTTAGCTGGGCATAGTGGTACACGCTTGTAATCCCAGTACTTAGGAGGCTGAGACCAGAGGATCTGGGTTTGCAGCCAGCCTCAGCTACTTCGTGAGGCCCTCCGCAATTTAGTGAGACCCTGTTTCAAAATAAAGAATAAAAAAAAATAGGGCTGGGGGTGTAGTTTGGAGGTAGACTGCCCCTGGGTTCAATCCCCAGTGCCAAAAAGAAAAAAAAAAATTTTTTTTGTGGTACTAGGGATTGAACCAGGGATGTTCTACCTCTGAGCCACACACCCAGCCCTTTTCATTTTCTTTTTTTTTTTTTTTTTTGCGGTACCGGGGATTGAACCCAGGGGCGTTCTACCTCCGAGCTACACCCTGGCCCTATTTTTTATCCTTTATTTTGAAATCGGGTCTCATGAAGTTGCGGAGGGCCTCACTAAGTAGCTGAGGCTGGCCGCGAACCTGCGATCCTCCAGTCTCAGCCTCCCAAGTACTGGGATTATAAGCGTGCACCACCACGCCTGGCTTAGCCCATTTCATTTTGAAACAGGGCCTTGCTAAATTACTGTCCACTGGCCTCACACCTGCGATCTTCCTGTCTTAGACTCCCAAGAACTGGGATTACAGGTGTGTACCACCATACCCAGCTTGTGGTGTTATTTTTTTTGGTGGTACTGGGGATTGAACCCAGGACATTCTACCTCTGGGCTACACCCCCAGCCCTATTTTTTATTTTATTCTTTATTTTGAAACAGGATCTCACTAAGTTGCGGAGGGCCTCACTAAATAGCTGAGGCTGGCCGCAAACCTGGATCCTCTGGTCTCAGCCTCCCAAGTACTGGAATTACAAGCATGTGTCACCACGCCCAGCTTGTGGTATTACTTTTAAGTAGAGTTGGAGATAACCTAAACTTCCAATAGTCATGAAGACTGGTGTTTTCAAATGAATTTGTAGTGACAGGCTCACTTTAGGATATTTTAAGTCTTTTCCTCACCGAGACTCAGTTTTCTCAACTGCAAAATCATGATACCAGTGATTTCACAAAGCCTGTGCCCATGGCCACATAAAAGGCGCCAGAACACATGCTCTTCTAAACTCTAACATAAAATGAGGCGGCAAGGTAAGTGTCATGCGGGGGTGTTTTTCTGGATTCTTCCCTTCCTAGGAAAAGTGGGCAGAGGGCAGCTTGGCACCTCCATCCCCCCCGTGGCCACAGAAGCAAAAGAGATGGCAACTAATGTGCTATCACCTGATGGTAGTTTAGGGGGAGAAGAATGTCCTGGTGTCATTTTAGTCAGCAGGCTGCAACTATGACATTTGAGGCGGTGGGGAGCCAGAGGGGGGCAGAGACACGCAGATGAGTCTCTTCAGCAGGGAGTGTAAGGCCCAGCCTCCAGGCCCCTGTGTACCTGGACCACTTGTTGCCTATTCTGGGCATCTGGGAAGGGACCTGACCTGGCTTACCCAGCCAGTCACTCACCGTCCCTGTATGAGAGCCATTCTTTCTGGCCCCCAGGATGCTGCCCAGGCGGGATAACTGTGGGCTTGGGCTGCCTGGGGACCAGAGAAGATGCTTGAGTACACACTCATAGCTAACACTGGACCCAGACAGAAGGCCTGGACAGGACTGAATTAAGCACCCCTGGGATCATGGCGCCACCTGCAGATGCTCACCGAGGGCTGACTTGAGCACGGAGCTGCTGGAGAATGGTGGGGTCACGAATCCCACAGAGTCCACAAAAGAATGAAGCAATTTCAGGTACTCTAGAGCACTGGAGAATTCACTAGAAAGAAAGAAAGGGCCCCACGTACATTAAAATGTACACAAAACCTACACTCATGAGCTGGCTGTTCAGCTCTCCAGACTCAGTGACCCTTTCCGGCTCCTTCTCCTCTTCGTCCCGGGTACACAGGGCTCTGCCCATGACACCCTCCCACACTCCACAGGCCAGTCTTCCTCACGTGTTTCTGGACTGTCACTGATACTCTTCCTGCCACTGGGAGAGCCAGCCTTTCTCTCTCCTTCCTCCCCAGCCAACCTGACTCCTCCCCTCCAGGCCCAATTCCAATGTCATGTCCTCCTAGAAGTCTTCTCTCTTTCAGGCAGAACCACACCTCCCACATACTGGTCAGGATCTAGACCTCATATAAGTATGACTTTGGCACCTTTCTGCCTCCCAGGCCTTACTCTGTGAAGAAAAGGCCATGCTTAGTAACGATGGAAAAGTTAAATTGTCCGACATGCTCACCTATGTATGGGCTGGGTCTCCAAGATATCTGGGCCAGAGGTATCTACCTGCCTTGAGCTGAGCTCTCCCACAAACCATTCCTATCCACTGCTTTCCAACCCAAAAAGCAAAGCAAACTAATCAAATTACTGACTTGGTCAACAATGGGCTCCACTTGGTGAAGGGAAAAGGGATATACTTGGTCTAAAAGAAAGACTAAGTCAGAGCTCACACAGGGTTCTATATATATATATTTTTTTTTGGCGGTACTGGGGATTGAACCCAGAGGCATTCTACCTCCGAGCTACACCCCCAGCCCTATATTTTTATTCTTTATTTGGAAACAGGGTCTCACTAAGTTGCGGAGGGCCTCATTAAGTAGCTGAGGCTGGCCGCGAACCCGGATCCTCCTGTCTCAGCCTCCCAAGTACTGGGATTACAAGCGTGTGCCACCACGCCCGGCTTCAGGGTTCTATTTTTGAGAAATAAATAGAAAGGAATCATTCGATTTCCTGGCTGACCTGACACCAAAGTTTATTTCCGTCCAGGAGTGCTGCCTGGGTGGACGGGGCCCTGAAATGGGAGGCGGCCAAGGGACTTTACCAGCTCTCTTCTTCTTGGTCTCCGGCCTTCTTCTTGGCCTGAGGTTTCACCAAGGACTCCACGGCTCGCTCCAGCAGGTTCTTGCAGAAGGCCTGGTGGACCTGGGCAATGGGGTCGGCTGAAGAAAAGCCAGGAGAAGGGTTAAGTGGGTCTTACTGACAAGCCCTTTTGGTGCTGAGTTTTGCTCGGTGGTGAGTGCATGTTCAGAATGTGTGCGGCCTTGGGTTAATCCTAGCATCACCATAAAAAAGGGGTGTGTGTCTTATGAGTCCCTTGTCTTTACAGAGAAAAGAGAGATGGAGAGGGGAACCAAGAAACAGCTGTGCCCTGTGACAGGGATCAAATCCCCCACCCCAACCAAACTCCAGAACTATCCTGCTAAATAGCCACAAGGTAGGGAGGGATCACCCCAGACTGGAGAGCTCAGGACTACAGGGAGTTCTGGGCGTAGCCCCCTGGTGTGTGTGTTACACCTCTTGGCACCGTGCTTAGAACTTCAAGGTTGAAGTGATAAAGGAGCTGTAAGGTGATGGTCGCAAGCCTTGTCGAAAAACAGAAATGGAAAGGTGGACACCCCCCCAAAATCTTGATGGTTGTCTCGTCTCTGTAGCTCAGGAGAACAGCCAGTCAGGGAGAAAAAAATGGTAGCAGCGGCTGTGATGCTCCCAACAATGAAGAACCCGCCTTTGTTTTCCCAGCGCCTCACGAGGGAGCCTGTGGTCAGCAATGTCCTGACTGAGCTGGCCTGACTGGGGCCTGCACTGCCTGCTCTGGTGCATGTCACTGAGAAGGCCCTTGTCAGGCAGGCTCAAATCGCAGCATCGTTGGCCCTTTCTTTCCCTCTCCTCCCCTGCGGCAGACATGGGGGCCTTGATCTGACCAGGAGGGAGAGGGTCGTTTATGAACGTTTTCTGGGTGACATGGCCTGGACCCACGGGCTATAAGAGGCGCACAAGCCTGTGACTTTCTGCTGTAGGCAGTGTCACTGGGAATAGGGCTGGAAGATTAGGATTGCTTTTGCTTTCATTCTTCACTTTGTGGTACTGCATGAGCAATAAAGTTATTTAGAAAAAAAGATAGCACACACCTCCAAATGTTTGACAGCCCCCCTGTATCTGCAGGGCATGCCTCCTCGCCCCACAGACTCCCCATTCAGAGGGGAAAGCGCAGCAGGAAGCAGAAAGCCACCAAGCACTCCAGCTCTGAGCGCACCCCCAGCGCCGCTGCAGCTTCAAGGCCAGCGAGTCAACTCCAATCACTATCAAATGCCAGGGACAGAAAGCCTGCTTCTCCTTTTGATGCCTGGAGCCCTGTCCCTGCCACCACTCTGAGCACTTGATGACCGCCTGCTGCCTATTGTTCTCTAACTGCTCCATATATGTCTGTCTGCTTTCCCAATGGGACCAGAAGGCCTGGAGGCCAGGGAACAGCAAGCCCCATACATTCTTTGTATCTCCAAAGCTCCCAGAAAAAGGGCTAAGAATACAGCTGGTACAGCCAGGCGTGGTGGCACACGCCTGTAATCCCAGTACTTGGGAGGCCGAGACAGGAGGATCGCAGGTTTGAGGTCAGCCCCAGCAAGTAGTGAGACTCTCATCAACCTAGCGAGACCCTGTTTCAAAATAAAAGAATAAAATAGGGCTGTGGGTGTAGCTTGGAGGTAGAATGCCCCTGGGTTCAATCCCCAGCACCCCCCCAAAAAAGAATACAGCTGGTGCTTAATCCCAACTTGTCATGTGATGTAGGGACCACAGGCTCTGACTGCCCCAGAGAGCAGAGCTGCAAAGCCAGGCAGGCTGAGCTGGCATGGAACCTCACGTAAGTTACTTGACCTCTCTGAGTGAGCCTCAGTTGGAAAAAAGGATTAATTAAGACTGCGTGGTCTTCATTCATGTCTGGTGCATGGAAGCGTGCAGTGGGGGCGGCTCCGTGGCTTCTTCAATTCTGAGACCGGTGAAGGGAAGGCGCTCTCACCTGGGTTCCTCTGCGCACAGAACAGACTCTCCTTGGCCGCCGACTTCACTGACCAGCTCCGCTCCATGAAAAACTTCTGGCCCAGGGGGTGGCAGAGCCAGCGCAGGGAGTCGGGGACAGCGCTGCGCTCAGGGCCACACAGACTCTGGGCACGACTGAGGAAGTAGTTCTGTAGAAGGACAAGGACTAGGAGTGACATAAAGGTAGCAGAATGCTGGCTGCAGCCAGTGTGGGATCATGAGAAAGCACTAGGGTGGAGGATGGCTCAGGGGAGCATGGGGACAGGGGATCATCAGAGGGCAGGGCTGGCTCGAGTCCCTGGATGTAAACCCTACCATGGAAATTAGGGCGAGTGGCTGTGTTCTGGGGAGTCTGCCAAGTATGGCAATCAGGTCCAAACTCCAGCCGGGGAGGGAGCGGCGCGAGGCAGCACACACGGGCCCCTGCTGCACCCAGGCCCGCTGGGCCTGTCTACCCTTCTGGACTTAGTTCTCACCTGCTGGCATTCAACCCACAGGGCAGGGGGACGGTGGGTATGACAGGTCCCCTCAGCTCTGTGAGTGCCAAGCCAGGCAGCTCCCTCAATCCCGACTTTTTCCATGTCATTTTAATTATATACCTTTTAGAGTACTTCAAAGCAATATCGTATTCTGCTCTGAGTAATTTTTTTCTCTTTTTCCCCTTTGAGTGTAGAGTTCAGAACAGTGCCAGGCAAAGAGCCAGCCGTCAGCATCACACCCGACAGCACCTGAGCAAAGGGGCAGTGGGGAGGTCGGCCCAGGACTACGAGGGCCTGTGTGGCCCTGCACAGGCAGCCCCTAGACAGCCCCAGCCTGCACGGAGAGACCACAAGGAGGCCGGGAAACAAAGCGCCAGTGCCCCGTTCTCCTCTACCTGCCAGGATTGACATAACTCCAGGGTCCCAGTGACAGTATCTCGTGTGTGTGTGTGTGTGTGTGTGTGTGTGTGTGTGTGTGTGTTACTGGGGATTGAATCCAGGAGTGCTCTACCACTGAGCTACACCCCCAGTCCTTTTTTATTTTGAGACAGGATCTTGCTAAGTTTCCAGGCTGGTCTCCAACTTGCAATCCTCCTGCCTCAGCCTCCCAAGCAGCTAGAATTACAGGTGTGTGCCACCACACCTGTGAAGACATCTTTACTCTAAACTTCAAGATTTCCTACTTGACATAGGCCAACTGGAATAGAGCTGAGCAGAGAAGAACGGGGGAGGCAGAAGCACAGGCAGAGCCCAGGGGGCCTGGAGCAGGGGCTGCTGGGTCACAGCCTGGGGACCTCCCAACTCTACGTTAGCAGTTGCTTTCACAATGCGGCCGGTCGTGTCATGGTCTGGTTCAGTCTAATGGTTCTGACCTTTACTGGGCTCTAAGCAGCCATAAGCTAATGTAACAGCTTCAGAAGACTTGAATGCCAGGGTCAGAAATAGCATGGTCGAAGTGTAAGCACTCAAGGACAAAGAAGGAAAGACTGCCTCTCTCCAGGGGGACCTGGAGACAGCTGCCCGTCCCCGAGAGAAAGCGAGCCAGCCACACTGCTCTACAGACACACACTGGCATCTCACGCGGCTTCTGGGATGAGGCGCGCTTCACTTCCATTTCTCCTCACAGGGCCAGTGGCACTCAGTCTTTCTTCCTTTTGCTGACCAGTGTTGAGAAAAGGATACTGGGGAGCAAATGTAGAGGGACCCCACGACCTTCTGTGACCCTCGACAAAGCGCTCACTGAATCTGAGCTGGCCACGGCAACGTGGGAGAGGTGCAGCAGAGCAGCACGGAGGCTGCTGGGGTGGGCCCCCAAACCTGCTCCATGGGCCTGCTCAGGAAGGGAGCACGGAGGCTGCTCTAGGGGAAACTGAGAAAGCAACTGGAGAGAGGAGCAGAGGCACATGTATTTGGGAGGCTGCGACAAGAGGATCACAGGTTCAAGGCCAGCATGTGCTAACTCGGTAAGACCCTGTTTCAAAATTAAAAAAAAAAAAAAAAAAAAAC
>PVJS01002766.1:0-38483 GCA_004027185.1 Glis glis
TCAGCTCTCACTCTCTCTCTCTCTCCGTCTCTCTACTTAGTGAGGCCCTCCGCAACTTTGTGAGACCCGGTTTCAAAATAAAGTATAAAAAATAGGGCCGGGGGTGTAGCTCGGAGGTAGAACGTCCCTGGGTTCAATCCCCAGTACCGCAAAAAAAAAAAAAAAAGAAAATATACATTGCTATCTCTGTCTTAAAGCATGTTTGAACTGTTATCAAAATACAATCTTATTCATTAATCCTTTATATTCTTTCTTTTCGGGAAGAATACAGCTCTCTTCTTCCCAATATTATATTATCCCAATATTATAAACTCTTAGCAACATTATTTCATAGGCTACAGTCAACTTTTTTTTTTTTTCTCACAAGGCTCTTATAAATATTTTTTTTTTATTGGTGCATTGTAATTATACATTTAATAGGTGTTAGGCTATAACAACCTGTTCTTTCATATGCTATTAAGCATGTGCTCTACCACTGAGCTACAACCCTATGCCCTAAAGTCATTTTTTTTAAGTGGTCATTTAAAATGCTATGTTCTCAGGTGAAACAAGGTTAAATTTAAAATGTAAAAAGCAAGAAAAGCTAAAAATCTTCACTTTGCTTATTGCAAAATTTTAGCTTACCCTTCAAAATACTGTAGTTGTATTAAAATGTGACCTATGTTGCATGTACAGAATAAATTATTTCTAAATCTCTGCTTTATTACATATCCTACATCTCAAATTGAACAGGCAAGTCATCCCACCCCTTTTTATTGTTTCTCTTAACCACAGCACAGACAATAACGTGTGTGTGTGTGTGTGTGTGTGTGTGTGTGTGTGTGTGTGTGTTCGTGTTTCTGGGAATCAAACCCAGGCCCTTGCGTATGCTAAGTATGCACTTCTACCATTGAGCAATACCCCCAGCCCTGGTTAATGATTTTTTTAAGTTGATTACTAGCAACAATACTAAATACATGGTTCAAGAAACAGACCTTTTAGAATAATGATAGGACTTCTCTTTTGTAATGATTTTAACATTTTATTGCTGTCTATACTGATCATATACGTAGTCCAAATAATGGCTTGTGGTGGTTATAAAGCATTCCTGAATTATAGACCAGGGCTATATACTCAACAAACCTGCTTTACATAATCCACACAATAATATTTTAGGTTTAATACAGAAATTCAGAGCTAGGAGACAAATCCCAATATATTGTATTTAAAACATCTGTCATTCTTAAATATGACATTTCCTGGGGAAACTCGCACAATCTTAACTAATGATAAGTGAAAAGAATACAACCACAAACAGTAATGGGAGCCTGAAAAAAATATTTCTTTAAGAAAAGTCACACACAAACACTACTATCATATATACATTATGGTCAGGCTTAAGCACAATTTTAAAATTGTGTTCAGTATTATATGCGAAGAATGTGAATACAAAGTTTAGCTAAATTAGTGAAATAATTACAAGGAAAGCAAGTTCACTTATTAGTGTTACACTTTTTTTCCAATTACGTAGTAGAGAAAACAGTTCAAGCGCTCACAGCAAATGCAACACCATTTTTATTTTCACAGTTACTGAAATCATTCAAATATTAAATAACTTAATTCCAAAGTATTACTTATGCACACATATTACTTGTAACAGCATGACCTTTTACTTGAAAAATAAAGGACAAATATTATATTTACATATTGCCCATGACACTGATGGGCTTTTTTTAATGCTTTGTTTTCTAAAAGTGTTTTTTTTTTTAAAAAGTACACTTGAAAAGAGTGAACCAAAACAGTGCCACCTAAGTCACATCTTGTCATCAGACAACCTTGTCCTTATAACAATTCAACTGATAAGATTGAAGAATCAACTTCATCCGAAAGTATGAAGAACATTTAAAAAAAACAAAAAAAATGCTAGCTCTTTAAATACAGTAAGTCGTATTTCCATAATAAATGAGTATCTTTAAAAAATGAAAAACAGTAAAGAACACAAAAATTTAACTTTAACTCACAATACTGCATAATAAATGTAAACTTTTTAAATATCTCTTTTCCTTTAGACATTTTTTCTCTACTTTGATGCCTTTTATGAAGAGCCTTGTTCATATTTTATTGTCAAGTAAATGCACTTATTTTGGAAAGTATTTTAAAATAATTAATAGGCATTCCCCACTGTTTGAACAACTTCTCTTAAAGTAGTTTTCTATTTAAGACTCTACCTTTTATGTAAGCTGACCCTGGTTCTTTGTGTGACTTACTACATTTTACCTATACTCATCCCCACAAAGGATGCAATATTGTTTTAGAAAGAAACTAAGTAAATATTTTGAAAAATAGAAGGACCAATTTAGAGATCTGACCTAGGAAATAAGTCTAGGTTCAGTCCTAGAAATGGGTCTTTCATAAGTGAAGATCAAATGACTTTCACAGTTTTATTAATCTTCAGTTAGTACTAATCTGACCAACAGGCCTAGTAGATAACATTTCATTCTTTCTCATTGTGTTTTATACAAAATGCTTTAGGAGAAAGTTTTAATGAAACATTATATAAAATGTTATTTTCTATAGCTTACAGCTCTTAGCATTAGAGATGTTCTGTTAAACTGAACATAAAAGTAAAGTAATCCTATTACCCCCAAATACATGTTGATTTCTATTTCATTAAGCAACAGCCATGTCTTCTCCTAAGTACCTCCAAGATTCAATAAAAAGGCAAGTTAAAGAAGCTATACTTCCATTGCTCCACATAGAGGTTCTGTTAGGGATCAGTTGACTATTCATTTTTCACTGAAAAAAAACCTTTCACTTACTCTTTCTCTGTGCTTACTTCTTTCCCAATATATGAGTCACATATAATCTGAAAAACTTAAATAACAAATGTACTTTTTAAAAGAAGATATATCCAAGAAATCTGTATTCAATCCAATCTAACTTGCTCAAATATTCAAATTTTGCCAGAGTAATTTTTAAGCAATAACATATTTAGTTCCCAGTCCAAGATTCTTTTTATATATATCCTAAATTAACTCTCATATTTGAAAAGTAAAATTTCTTGCAACATAATATGTGCAAATTAACTTTTCACCACAAAACTTTAAAGAACTGCTGCATTTAAAATCAAGCAACATCCAATACTCCAGCAGCTACAAGTTGCCGTGAAAGCCAGTCCAACCCTTCATACAGCCCCATACCACTTCGAGCATCACAGCCCTGTATATACCAGCTACGGCCGCAGCATAGTTTATGCAGACTGAGAAGTTCAGTGATTTCTTCTACTGAAAGGGCTCCAGCAACATCCTGAAAGATATATACACAGTAGAATTTTTCAGTCAGGCCATCCAAATTATCATTTTTTCTAATTAACAGTATTTATGTAGAAACCTGATAAGCATTCTAACTAAAGCCAAACAAAAGTTAAAACCTAGATTTATCTTTTAACAATTATTCTAAGATTAATAGAAAAATTTGGAGTTAGTTAAAATGATTTATATGTGTGTGTGTATATATATAGAAATTTATATTACAATGAAATCAATAAAGGCCATACAACCTGAGTGAAGCATACTGCCTAAGTCAAAAAAGAAATTAACACATATATACCATAAAAATGGTTTATATAGGGATTATATAATGAATGGTCCATTATATTTCCCACTATGAATACCCCTTGCTCCTACTTCCCAGGAGCAACAATCAGTAATGATTTTTTTACATTATTTTTCCAGAAAACTTCCATGCATATTCATGCAAATAAACACAAAAAGAAACATATTTTAGACTTTCTGTACTTACAGGTTTGGGGCTTTTTTTTTAACATGTTGAATTAAAGATAAATACCCTTCCATTAACAGCACATGAAGATTTTCTACATTCATTTAGTTTGCTGAGAGTCTCACTAGGTTGCTGAGGCTGGCTCCAAACCTGTGATTCTACTGTCTCAGCCTCCCAAGTTACTGGGATTAAGTCGTGCATTACCACATCTGGCTCTACATTTTTTTTTTTTGCGGTACTGGGGATTGAACCCAGGGGCATTCTACCTCTGAGCTACATCCCTAGCCCTATTTTTTATTCTTTATTTTGAAACAGGGTCTCACTGAGTTGCGGAGGCTTCACTAAGTAGCTGAGGCTGGCCGCAAACCTGGATCCTCCGGTCTCAGCCTCCCAAGTACTGGGATTACAAGCGTGCACCACCACACCCGGCTTCTACATTATTTTTAACATCAAAATTGTATTCTAAGCTGGGCATGACTCTCAGCAACCTTGTGAGACCTGTTTCAAAACAAAAAATAAAAGGGCTGGGGGTGTGGCTCAGAGGTAGAACGCCCCTGGGTTCAATCCCCAGCAACACACACACACACACACACACACACACACACAAATTGTATTCCATTGTATGGATGCAACATAATTCACTTAACCCGTCCTATACTGAATATTTATTGAAGTTGTGCGCTTACATGCTATTACAAATCCATATATGCAGTTGGCTCCCTGTATCTCAGGTTCTCCATTGATTCAACCAACATAGGATTGAAAATGTCTAAGAAAAAAAACTGCATCTGTACTGATCATGTACAGACTTTTTTTTTACTTGTCATTACTCCCTAAACAATAAAGTTTAACAACTATTAACATAGCATTTACATTGTATTAGGTATTATAAGTAATTTACAGTTGATTTAAAGTAAATAGGAAGATATGCAAATACTGACATTTTATAAAAGGGACCTGAGCATCCAAGGATTTTGATATATGCAGAGTCCTGGAAACAATCTCCCATGGATACTGAGAAACAAATGTGCACACATGCAGAGGTATACACATGAGTCTATATACATATACACTATCCATAGGATAACCTCAGGTTTTCTTCTCCAGGATACTTGAGAATCTCAAGGTAAAAGGACATGTGTATCTAAAAGCTGAACAGGTATTGCCACAATGCCCTCTAAGAAAATGCCTCCGTTGAATAACCACCCACAGCACATATGAGTCTGTGTGAACTGTCAAACACCTTCATCTTTAACGACCTGACAGGTGTTCGGATTGCATGTCTTCCATTTTAAGTACAGGTGAATGTATCAGTTCTTAATACTTTGCCTTTCTTTGTTTGTTTTTAAGGAAAGGGAAATTCTTTATTCTTCATCCTACTTTCCCTTCCTAGTACATCTACTCTATTGAACTTTACTTCTGTTTCTATCTGTGCTTCACTTAAAAGCATTCTCATCTTCCTAGACTAGGCTCAAGATCTAGGAATCTTCAGCTATTCCCAGTCCTTCATCCTCCCCATTCAGTCATCAAATTCTTGTGTGTGTGTGTGGGGGGGGGGTACTGGGGATGGTACTCAGGACTATTCTACCTCTGAGCTACACCCCCAGCCCTATTTTTTTATTTCTGTTTTGTAACAGGGTCTTGGAAGGTTGATGAGAATCTCACTACTTGTTGAGGCTCTCTTTGAACCTGCAATCCTCCTGTTTTGAGTCTCCCAAGTACTGGGATTACAAGCATGCACCACAATGCCCAGCTCAGTCACCACATTCTAACAATTCTACCTCCATAAAATCTCTCATCTGTATCTGTTTCCACCTTTGCTTCTGTCTTTGTAGTTAACTACATCTTGTCTTTATACCCTTGCCCTGAACCATTCTGTATTCTAGCCCCCAAAATTATAATCTAAAACACTGGCATGATCAAATGTGACATATACATATGAGATATAGTTCAAAATCATTTTGATGATTCTCCTTTGCTCATAGACTATAACCTACATTTCTTAAAGTCTAGCCCTATCAGGCCTTCACAATGTGACCTCATTTGTTATTTTCTTCTTCATCCTCTACCTATACCTCACATACAGATCTGTTTGCCGCTCCCTAAAAACACTCATGCAATTGTTTTCTCTGCCTGTAATGTTCTTTCCTTGATGTATGGATTCAGTCTTATCCATAATTTCAACTATTATAATTTCAATTCAAATCCTCTTACAAATCTTATAAAAAAGAAAGCATCTTTAAGAACTGTTTTCTCCTTATTCCCTATAATGCTTTATTAATATTATTGAAATTACTTGCCAGTTTTCTTTGTATTAGAATCTCACATATGTGTTCACATACATACACAAACGTATCTATTATCAACTACCTTATTTCTTTTTTGTATACACCGAGGTACCCAGCACAGCACTTTCCACATAGATTGTGTTCAAAATTACAATGCAGAAATTTTATAAATATCTCCTGAATTGATTGTCTTTGAAATCCTTTCAGCTGCTTTATGACATGGAATACATAAAACTACTAAAATAAATATTCTGACATAAAAGTGTATTACCTGTTTGTTAGCAAAAATCAGGAGCAAAGCATCTCGAAGCTCTTTTTCTGTTAACAACTTTGCAAGTTCACTGTGTGCTTCACTAATTCTGTCTCTGTGACTGCTGTCAACAACAAATACAACAGCTACCCCCCCCAAAAAAGAAAGACCCACAAAATATTCAATTAGTCGTTTTGTTAAGTTTCAATAAGTGTACCAAATATTTAATGTACTCATTATTATATCTAGAGTTTGTTTACCATCACTATTTTCATATAAAGGTTACTATTTAATGGTAGGAGCACCTACTAATGATTAACATTATAATCTCAAGTAGTTCACATAACTTCACAGGTTTAGTTTCCCCATCTATTACAGGATTTACAACACTTGCTCTATCAAACACAAACTGCTTTATTTACCAATATTTTTCTCTTAATGACTGAAAACGTCCTTATGATCTACTTATTGATACTACTTGTTCTTTGAATACTACTTCCTTTACAAAATGATAGCCTTTAAATAAACGTATCACATCTTCATATCTCTCCTCTATAGGTTAAACATCCAGACTTTCAACCATTCCTCATATCCAATCTTTCATTTTTCTATTAATTATGGTTCATATTAAATGTAATATCAAAAATCCCAAGCCAAGCATGGTGCGCACACCTGTAATCCCAGTACTTGAGAGGCTGAGACAGGAAGATTGCAGGTTCAAGGACAGCCTCAGCAATGTAGTTGGACTCCCCCCAACCTACCAAGAGACCCTCTTTCAACATAAAAAAATAAAATAGGAATAGGGGTGTGGCTCAGAGGTAGAACGCCCCTGAGTTCAATCCCCAGTACAAAAAAAAAAAACCACCACCAAAACAGACCAAAGAATATTGTGTTTATATATGTAGGTGTCACTACCGACCTCACTAGCATGTATGAGGAGGGGAATAGCAAGATGTGGTGTGGAGGGAAACACATCAAGACAGGTGCATATATGAATGTATCGCTTTGAATCTCACTATGATGTATAATTACATTGTACCAATAAAATTCCAAAGTAAAAATAATTATTTAGTCTTCCATCTAGGCAGAAGGTAGGATGACATATGAACAGGTATATAAACATAAGCTTCATGTTGGGTGTGAGAGACAGAAGTATAGAATGGAGCTATATGTCACATACAGAGTTTGGTCAAGAGCACGCCATTGTAGGTTCCTCTGCAGATAACAACTAATTATAAATAAATATAAGTATATTGAGAGATTATAATGAGCTAAATGTTGAGATAAATTGAATAGATCAGCAGAAATATACACCACAAATTCATCTCTATACCACTGTATTGCTAGTGATCACACACCTATCAATACTGATATTCTATATTAACTGTTAAGAGCAGCCAAGAGCCTAACATCTAAACATCTAAGCTAAGTATGTTTTTTATTCTATAATAGTGGTTTATTTACTTATTTTTGTGGTACTGGGGAGTGAATTCAGGGGCATTCTACCTCCGAGCTACATCCCCAACCCTATTTTTTATTCTTTATTTTGAAACAGGGTCTCACTAAGTTGCTGAGGGCCTAAGTAGCTGAGGCTGGCCATGAACCTGCAATCCTCCTGTCTCAGCCTCCCAAGTACTGGGATTATAAGCGTGCACCACCACGCCCGGCTTACAATTGTGTTTTATCATGGGTAATTCAAAAGTACCCATCCCAGTCTTACCACCATCATTTAAAAAAAAATAACGGGCTGGCCACTGATGTATATTCAAGTATTTAATCACTGTTTAAATATCAATTTTGCTAGTTAAATTTATAAACTAAAAACTGTCATCCTAGCCAGTCTCAGAAAGTGAAGGGTCATATGTTTTCTCTCATATATAGAAGTCAGAAAAAAACTGAGAAACAAAAGGTGGCGCACGCTTGTAATCCCAGTACTTTGGGAGGTGGAGACCGGAGGATCCGGGTTTGTGGCCAGCCTCAGCGCGCATGCGCGTGCGATCAATCTCTCTCTCTCTCTCCTCTCTCCTCTCTCTCTCTCTCTCTCTCTCTCTCTGTCTCTCTTTCTCTCTCTCTCTCTCTACCTAGCGAGGCCCTCCGCAACTTCGTGAGACCCGGTTTCAAAAATAAAGCATAGAAAAAATAGGGCCGGGGGCGTGGCGCAGAGGTAGAATGCCCCTGGTTTCAATCCCTGGTACCGCAAAAAAAAAAAAAAAAAGGGACTTCAGATAAATGAAGAGAGGTACCAGGAGAATAGTGGAGGGGACTTGGGGAGGGAGGTTGGAAGGGGTAGAAAGAAACTTGGAGGAAATAGTTCAAATAATGCTATGTACATATATGAAATTATCAATACAAATCACAATAATATATACAGACAGGGAGGGAGCAGGGTAGGGTCTGTAGGGAAACACACCAAGTGCTGTGTGCATATGGTTTTTTTGTTTGTTTGTTTTTGCGGTACTGGGGATGGAACCCAGGGGCGTTCTACCTCCGAGCTACACCCCCGGCCCTATTTTTTATCCTTTATTTTGAAACCGGTCTCACGAAGTTGCGGAGGGCCTCACTAAGTAGCTGACGCTGGCCGTGAACCCGATCCTCCGGTCTCTGCCTCCCAAGTACTGGGATTACAAGCATGCGCCACCACGCCCAGCGTGCATATGTTTTTCTGAACCTCATTATGATACATAATTACAATGCACCAATAAAATATATTGAAAAAAGATGTCATTTTTCACTCTCACCTTGGGTATTGAGGTAATAATGTTTCCACAATGGTCTTAACTTATGTTTTCCACCTACATCCCAAATAGTGAATTTTAAATTTTTATATTCTACAGTTTCCACATTAAAACCTGTTTAAAAAAAAAAGTTAACTTTCATACCGTACTTATGTTTACAATGAATAGCACATCAGAGACAAGCCCCTGTTTATAATTGTGACTTAGGAATTATAGCAACATCTACTGAAGCCCAACCAACTTCACTCATAATCCTACATGGGGAATATGTGCCTTTAACAGCTGCTAGCCCTCTACACCTCCACGAGGGTCCTTAGAACCTAGGAATCCATACTCCTGCCAGTTTTGTCCCACTACTACTCCTTGACTCCTAACCCTCTGCCAGGATCACCAATCCTCTATTCCTTCTGTCTCAACAATACTCTGTTCCTTCTTCCTCTCCCACCACCACATTTAAATCTCACAGACACTAAGTCTTGCATTTTTTTTTCTCTCTGAAATGCTGGTGTCTTAGAAAAGAGCCTACCTGCACAAGAACCAGTATCAAATAAGAACCTGAGAACTTAGCTATAAGCTAAACATTTTTCCATAAAATGTCCAGTAAGGTAAAAAAGCAACATTCATACTTACCAATTGTTGGAATGGGCTGCATAAACTCATCTTGTTTTAGCTTAAACAAAATAGTAGTTTTTCCAGCACCATCTAATCCTAATGTAACAACCCGAATTTCCATTTTGGGTCCAATGTGAACTCTATTGTCCTACAATTTAAAAATATTTGAATCTTCTTTATTTTCATACGGAGTTAGAAAGTAACAGCATTTATACTTTTCTTTTTATTTACAAATCACTTTTGCTTATTATTTCCATGTCTCCTGTGTTTCCCTCAACCCAGTACAATCTGAGTTATATTCCTCACAATACCCTGAATCCAATCTTCTCAAGGACATAAATTTTTCCCTGTGGCTAAATCTGTTCTTAGTTACTGAATACTTTGTTTTTGTATAAATTAAAAAGATATATATATATATATATATATATATTTCCACTTAATTTTCCCAGACTTTCTAGCTCAACCAAACCTTCTTTCAATAACATGTTTTTATTCTGTACTAAAAAAAACTCAAAATAGAGTGAAAACAATTAAAAATGAAATCTGCTACTCAATTCTCAGAATATCGACTGCTAACAATTTTGATGTATAACCCTCAACACATTCTTATGCACACACCGGCTAACATTACAAAAAAATATGCTTTTTAAAAACAAACTTAATACCATACAGTGCAACTAACATTTTTCATTTGCATTATGGAATCCTTTCATTTCAACATATACAGATAGAACTTTATTTTAATGGTTTCATTATATACCATGAACTACAATTTAACCAACTTCTGTTAGATTTTAGATCTGGTTTTCTAATATTACATAGAATGCTGTATATATTCCTATCTGTGT
The DNA here is from genome assembly GCA_004027185.1 of Glis glis. Taxonomy (NCBI): domain Eukaryota; kingdom Metazoa; phylum Chordata; class Mammalia; order Rodentia; family Gliridae; genus Glis; species Glis glis. The sequence continues at coordinate 10,493 of PVJS01002766.1, forward strand.
GTCCTTTCTGTCTCACTTCTCTCATTTATAAAATGATAAAAGTGATACAAAATTTACACAAAATTCTTGCAAGGATTAATTCTTTTAAATATACATAGCTGGGTATGGTGGGGCATACCTGTAATCTCAGTACTTGAGAGGCTGAGACAGGAGGATCACAGATTCGAGGACAACCTCAGCAACTTAGCGAGGCCCTCAGCAACTTAGTGACAACCTGTTTCAAAATTTAAAAAGAAAAGAAAAAAAAGGGCTGGGGGTTGTAGCTCAGAGGTTGAATGCTCCTGAATTCAAACCCCAGTACCACAAAAATAAATGAACATAAAAGTCCTTATAATAGTTCCTGGCATATAAGTTGCTGTATGTGTCCGAAATTATTATTATTATTATTTTGCAGTACTGGGGATTGAACCCAGAGGCATTTTACCTCTGAGCTACACCCCCAGCCCTATTTTTTTTTATTCTTTATTTTGAAACAGGGTCTCACTAAGTTGTGGAGGGCCTCACTAAATAGCTGAGGCTGGCCGCGAACCCGTGATCCTCCTATCTCAGCCTCCCAAGTACTGGGATTACAAGCGTGCGCCATCACGCCCAGCTTTCTTGACTTTTATGATACAAAACTTTCCTGCTTTTACCCCCTTTTTGGATATCTAATTTTCCTTTCATTCCTTTTAAGTGCTGGTACTCTTGAGAGTCTGTATGAGGCCCCTTTTCATTCTATATACTCTATTTTACTCCATGAGCTTCAATCATCAACTATATGACAGCTTCCAAATCTACACTAAGTCCAGTGCTAAGCCTCAAAAACAAAACAATATATGGATCAGAATACCATTTTAGGAACTCTAGAGAAGATTTGATAAGCTACAAAATAAAGAAAACCAATAAAGAATTCCAATGAAAGGGGAATTCTGAGTTGTACTTCTACCTCCCCTTACTGGCATAGGAGGGTATAAACAGGAAAAAACTATAAAATACTAGTAAACTGAATTCAACAACATTTTCAAAGGATTATATATCATGACCAAATGGGATATAAACCTGGAAAGCAAGGACTAGTGAACATTAATCAATGTAATAAACCACATTAAGAGAATGATAAGAACATGATCATCAACTAATAAAGAAAAAGTATTTGACAAGGTCCAACACCATTTCTTGATAAAAAACACTCAACAAACTAGGAATAGAAGGAAACATAATATAGGCCATATATGTATATATGAAAAGCCACAGTTCATATCATATACAATGATGAAACACTGAAAGCTTTTCCTCTAAGGAAGGAGGATGCCCCCTCTCGCCACTTCTGTTCATTACAACAGTAACTGGATGTCCTAAGCAGAGCAATTAAGCAAGAAAAAGAAAAGGCATCCAAATCAAAAAGGAAGATGTAAAATCCTCTTCACTGATGACATAATCTTAAATGTAGAAACCCTAAAGATTCCACAAAAAACATGAATTCAGCAAAGCTGCATAAGATAAAATTAACACAGTTGTATTTTTATATACTAACAATGAAAGATCCAAAACATTAAGAAAATAATTCCATTTATAACAGCATCAAAAAGAATGAAATACATAATAATAAACCTAGACAAGAAGGTGAAATATTTGACACTGAAAACAACAAAACACTGCTAAGAGAAATTAAAGACATAATAGAATGACATTCCATATTCATGGATTGGAAAATTAGTATTGCTAAGGTATTAATACTACCCAAAATGATCTACATATTCAATGTAATCCCAACAACATGGGCTGGGGATACAGTTCAGTAGTAAGGTACTTGTCTAGCACATGCAGGGGTTCAATCCCTAGCACTGGGGGAAAAATATTCCAATGACATTTTTTAGTAGAAATAGACAAAAATCGCCGGGCGTGGCGGCGCACACTTGTAATCCCAGTACTTTGGGAGGCGGAGACCGGAGGATCCGGGTTCTCGGCCAGCCTCAGTTCTTTGTCTCTGTCTCTGTCTTTGTCTCTGTCTCTACTTAGTGAGGCCCTCTGCAACTTCGTGAGACCTGGTTTCAAAATAAAGTATAAAAAATAGGGCCCGGGGTGTAGCGCGGAGGTAGAACGCCCCTGGGTTCAATCCCCAGTACCGCAAAAAAAAAAGAAAGAAATAGACAAAAATCATTCTACAAAATCTTAAGGGACACTGGAGAGCTAATTTTGAAAAAGAACAAAGTTGGAGAAATCATACTTTCCGATTTCAAAATATTTTACCAAGCTATGGTAATGAAAACCCTGTGGTACTGGCACAAAGACAGACATACTGACCAATAGAATAGAGAGTCCAATATAAATCTCACATATGTGGTCAAATAATCTTCAAGAAGGGTGCTGAGCATCTCTAAATGGAGAAAAGGCAGTCTCTTCCATAAATGTGCTGGAGAAACTAGATATACATATACAAAATAATGAAAGAAGATGCTTATACCAAATACAAAAATGAGTTCAAAATGGTATTAAAGCCCTAAATGTTAAAAAAAAACTATAAAACTCTGAAGAAAACCAGAGAAAGGTTTCATGATATTGAATTTGACAATGATTTCCTGGAGATGACACCAAAAACACAAGCAAAGAAAGCAAAAACAGACAAATGGGACTACATCAAACTTAAAACTTGAGTGCATAAACGGACACAACTAATAGAGTGAAAAAGCAATCTACAGAATGGGAGAAAATATTTGCAAATTAATGATATGACAGAGGATTAACACTCAGAATACATTAAAAATTCCTACAATTCTGTAACAAAAATTAAATAACCCAATTAACAGGTGGGCACTGGATTTGAATAAACATATTCAAGACAATATGTAAATGGCTAAAAGCATATGAAAACATGCACATCACCACTAATCATCAGAATAATGCAAATCAAAACCAGAAGAAGATAAAACCGCACATCAATTAAGATGGCCACTATAAAACAATGAACAGAAAATAACAAGTGCTGGTAAAAATGTGGAAAAATTGCAACCCATGCTCAGCAAAGGTAGGATTGGAATATGGTGTTAAATACTATGGAAAACAGTATGATGGTTCCTAAAAATAAAAACAAATCTACTATATGATCTACTAATTTCTCTTCTGGGTTTGTATGTATAAGAATTAAAAGCAGGGTCTCAAGCAGATATTTGCACACCCATTTTCATAGTGCCACTTAATAACCAAAAGGTGGAAACAACACAATTATCTACTGACAGATTAATGGATAAACAAAATGTGGCATATACACAGTGAAATAGTATTCAGCCTTTAAAAAGGAATGAAATCCTTTTACATGCTACAACTTGGATGGACTTTAGGACATTTTATCTTCAGTGGAATAAGCCTGCCACAAAAAGACAAATACTGGTTTTATCCCATTTATAGGAGGTATCTGAACTAATCAAATTCAAAAAACGTGAAAGTAGAATGGTAGTGGGGGCCCAAGAAAGGATAGAGTTTCAAGTTTACAAGATGAAGAAGTTTTAGAGATGTGTTTCACAATAATGTGAATATACTTAACAGTACAAAACTGTACTCTTAAATATGAGTCAGGCCTCATGTTGTGGTGCTTACCTGGAATCTCAGTACTTAGGAGGCAAAAACTAGAGGATCTCAGGTTCAAGGCCAATGTGTAGTAACTTGGCAAGACCCAGTTTCAAAATAAAAAATAAAGTGTCGGGCGTGGTGGTGCATGCTTGTAATCCCAGTACTTGGGAGGCTGAGACAGGAGGATACAGGTTCGTGGCCAGCCTCAGCTACTTAGTGAGGCCCTCCGCAACTTAGTGAGACCCTGTTTCAAAATAAAGAACAAAAAATAGGGCTGGAGGTTAGCTCGGAGATAGAATGAGTGAATAAATAAATAAATAAATAAAAGATAAAACAGAGCTGGGGGTATAGCTCAAAGATAGAGCACCCCTGCCTTCAATCCCAAGTAACACACACACACACACACACACACACACACACACAAAGATAAGATAGTAATTTTACATTATATATATTTTATCATAAAAAACGTGGCATATCATCACAATACAGTGCCTTGTAGCTGTAAAAAAGAATTAAAAATTGTATACTATTATGAGGTGATCTTTAGGATATGCAATTAAGTGAAAAAAGCAAGGTAGAAAAAAGGGTTTAAGCCGGGCGTGCCCACGCTTGTAATCCCAGTACTTGGGAGGCAGAGACCGGAGGATCCGGGTTTGCAGCCAGCCTCAGCTACTTAGTGAGGCCTTCCACAACTTCGTGAGACCCGGTTTCAAAATAAAGTGTAAAAAAATAGGGCCGGGGTGTAGCTCGGAGGTAAAATGCCCCTGGATTCAATCCCCGGTACCACAAAAAAAAAAAAAAAGAGTTTAAGGTATCCTACGTTTAAATGTGGGGGGTATGCATATAAACATATTTTTCTATTTTTTAAATAATGAATAAAACAAAGAAAAATTCCAAATGGTTTTCTATAGAGAATGAAGTAAAAAGGGTGGAGAGGACAGGGATAGAAGCTAGATTTCTCAAAATGAAACCTGCTTTGCAGATTTGTCTCTAGACAATGTAAACGGTTTGCATAACTATAAAACAAATTATACATTTTTAAAGATCCGTCCCTAAAGATAGAAAGCAAAATAGAACTTATGAACCTTTTTAAATCAAGGGAATTCATTATAAAATAAAACATAAACATAACAACCAATGGCAAAATATGGGCCTTATTTGGATTCTTTCTCAAAAAATTTATTGAAAATTTGTTTGGGCAGGGCATGATGGTACACACACGCCTGTAATCCCAGTACTTGGGAGGCTGAGACTGGGATCACAGGTTTGAGGCCAGCCTCAGCAATGTAACAAGACCCTTAGCAACTTAGTGAGACCTTGTTTCAAAAACAGAAAATAAAAAGGGCTGGTGGTATAGTTAAAAGACGGAATGCCCCTGGGTTCAATCCCCAGTAACACAAAAACTTTGCTTGGAAATAATCTGGGAAATCTGAGTAATAATAGAATAGTTGATAATAACAGAAAATATTAAAGATTTATTATCAAATTTTGGGGGTATAATTTTGGTTATTTTTTAAAAAGAGCCTTTTTCTTTTAGAGATACATACTAAAATATTTCATAAATGAAATGATATAATGTTGGAGTGAGATGATACAATGTTAGTGTTTGTTTTAAAATAATCCAGAGAACTGAGGGTAGGAAAAGTAGGGAAAATGAGAAATGAAATAATAAGTTTTTATTTGTTAAACTGCATAATAGGTACTGGAAGACATTATATGATTTTTTCTATTTTGCAATGACTAAAGTGTTTCTTAAACTGGGCGTGGTGGTGTATGCCTGTAATCCCAGTACTTGGGAGGCTGAGACAGGAGGATCCAAGGTTTGAGGCCAGCCTTAGCAACTTACCAAGGCATTCAGAAACTCAGTGAGACCCTGTTTCAAAATAAAAAATGAGCCGGGCGTGGTGGCGCACGCTTGTAATCCCAGTACTTGGGAGGCGGAGACCAGAGGATCCGGGTTCGCGGCCATCCTCAGCTACTTAGTAAGGCCTTCTGCAACTTCGTGAGACCCAGTTTCAAAATAAAGGATAAAAAAATAGGGCCGGGGTGTAGCTCGGAGGTAGAACGCCCCTGGGTTCAATCCCCAGTACCACCAAAAAAAAAATAAAAAGAAATTAATTAATTAACAAAAAATAAAAAATGAAATAGGGCTGAGGGTGTAGCTCAGAGTCTAGTAGAACACCATTGGGTTCAATCCTCAGCACCACACACACACAAAATTAAGTTTTTCTAAGAAATGCTTATTAACCTGGATTGATTTGTACATATATACATGTATCAAATTATAATAATGTACTTCATAAAAGATGTACGAATTTTACAAGATAATAAACAATTAAAACAAAGAAAACTAGTTCTTTAAAAAAAAAGGGGGGTTTTCTTAGAAATACTGTATCACATGAATTTTTCCTAGTTGTCTCTGAGATGATTTTCATGAAATATAAATCAATTATGATTTGCCGAAAACATACTTAAAAACAAAATACCTTTGTAAAAGTGACAGGGATGCTGGCATCCAATTGAATATGATCTGCAACCTCTGTAAACTGCTGTTGCTGTTTCTGCAATGTTTCCAATAACCTTGTAATCTCCTGCTTTGCCAAGACAACTCTACAATCATCCTAGGAAAGGGAAGAGAGTATTTCTCATAAACTTTTTCTTAAAGAAATAAAGAGACTTACCATTGCCAACTTGCAATAAAAGTTCATTTAACATTACAATATTCAGCCGGGCATGGTGGTGCACGCTTGTAATCCCAATACTTGGGAGGCTGAGACAGGAGGATCACAGGTTCGTGGCCAGCCTCAGCTACTTAGTGAGACCCTGTTTCAAAATAAAGAATAAAAAATAGAACTGTGGGTGTAGCTTGGAGGTAGAATGCGCCTGGGTTCAATCCCCAGTACCACAAAAAAAAAAATTACAGTATTCAAAGTTAATTTAACCATACCATCACCACTTGCAATAAAAGTTCATAACATTATATATTCAAAGTTAATTTAAACATAAATTTGATGAGGATAATAACTGGACATTAATAACTTAAAAGCCTATCAACATAAGAATTGATAAACTGTGGTATATTTACAAATGGAATACTATATCCAAATGAGAATAAGAAACAACTACATGTGATATGAATTTCACTAAGAAAATATAGAGTAAAAGAAGATATGGCTTGAGGAGTTCATACTGTATGATTCCATTTATATTAATTACCAAAACAAGCAAAAATAAGATATGTATTAGAAGTTAGAAAAGCAGTTTGCCCTTGCAGGGAAAGGCGAGGATGAGGGGACTTCTGAGCTACTAACAATGTTCTATTACATGATATGGATGCTGGTTACACACTAATGATCAGCCCGAGAACCCAGCCAGCTAAACACCAATGAACATGTTTCTTTTGTTTTGTTTTGTTTTGTTTTTGCGGCACTGGGGATGGAACCCAGGGGCATTCTACCTTTGAGCTACACCCCCAGCCCTATTTTTTATTCTTTATTTTGAAACAGGGTCTCACTAAGTTGTGGAGTGCCTAAGTAGCTGAGGCTGGCTGCAAATCTGCGATCCTCCTGTCTCTGCCTCCCAAGTACTGGGATTACAAGCGCATGCCACCACGCCCGGCTCAATGCACAGATTTTTGTATGAACATTCTACTTCTATCAAAAGTCTAAAAGTAATTTAAGATATACAGGTACTGTTTTTTTTTTAACAAAAAAGGAGCCGGGCATGGGGGCGCACGCTTGTAATCCCAGTACTTGGGAGGCTGAGACAAGAGGATCCGGGTTCACAGCCAGCCTCAGCTACTTAGTGAGGCCTCCGCAACTCAGTGAGACACTGTTTCAAAATAAAGAATAAAAAATAGGGCTGGGGGTGTAGCTCGGAGGTAGAATGCCCCTGGGTTCAATCCCCAGTACCGCAAAAAAAAAAAAAAAGGACTAACAGTCAAAATATGAAGCTTCCCTTTCACTCTAGATCCCCAGGCCCTCTCCTCAAAATAAAATACTTTTCAATTTCTCAAATAATATTCCAGAATATTTTATTTTATTTTATTTTATTGCAGTACCGGGGATTGAACCCAGGGGCATTCTACCTCCGCGCTACATCCCTGGCCCTATTTTTTTTATACTTTATTTTGAAACCGGGTCTCACGAAGTTGCGGAGGGCCTCACTAGGTAGAGAGAGAGAGAGAGAGAGAGAGAGAGACAGGGAGAGAGAGAGAGCTGAGGCTGGCCGTGAACCCGAATCCTCCGGTCTCCACCTCCCAAAGTACTGGGATTACAAGCGTGTGCCACCACACCCAGCCAGAATATTTTATACATATACAATGTAGTGATCATATGAAAAAGACCCCTCAAAAATATGAAAGCTCCATTAGAGCAGTGGTATTATCTGTTTAGCTCACTGTTGAATATTCACATTAGTTGACAGCAATTACTATTTCAGAGCCTCAGAACAAAAACCTGGAAATCATTCTTACTTTCTTTCTCCCTTATACCCCACACACAATGTGTCAACATACCCTATCAAATGTCCAAATTGTGGGTACTTTTTAACTTATCGAAGTCACTATTATTTCTGACTTGGAATTCTACCACAGCCTCCTAACTGTTGAACAGGTGTTGAACAGACCTTCGGTCTGTTTTTTATATATCCACCAGTGATCCTTTTAACATGTATGATCAAATCACTGTTATGCTCAAAACATAGCAATGGTTGTCTCATCTCAATCTGTTCAAGTTGAAGCCCTTACAATGGCCAAAGCACCTTCCTTACATGTAACTCCCTATGACCTCTAATTTCAGCTTTTATTACTCCCTCCTTCACTAACTCTACTTCAACCTCTTTGGCTGCTCCTTGAACACACAGGTATGCTGCCCTAGGATTTTTGCTCTAAACATTTCCTCAACTAGAATGCCCTTCCCCCATTAATGTTTGAACTAACTCTTTACATTCTTCTCTTTTGAGTCTTTACTCAAATCTTACTTTCTCTCAATAATACTTACCTGACCAATCATTCAACCTGCTATACAAACATAAACCTGGTTTATAGAGTTCTTTTTTCCTTAGCTCTTATCACTTCCTAACATACATTTATTTAGATATGATTATGGTTTATTGCCTATTTTTTCCTTGCTAGAATGCTAATTCCACAAGATTATAGTCTGTTTATTTTGCTCACTGATATATCCTAAGTATTTAAAAAGTACATGACATATAATAAGCACCCAACATCTAAACCCAATATATGAATGAATAAACAAATATTCAGCATCCAGCATCATGTATAGAATTTAGATGATATATGATTTTTTGGAGGGGAGGAATGATTAAGTTTTTTCCTCAAAAGGGAACATACATTCATGATGTTCCATTGATTCCTCTGTTCAATTTCTTCTGTTGTTGGAATTATTAAGAATATTGTTTTGGAGCCGGGCGTGGTGGCGCACGCTTGTAATCCCAGTACTTGGGAGGCTGAGACAGGAGGATCCGGGTTTGCGGCCAGCCTCAGCTACTTAGTGAGGCCCTCCGCAACTTCGTGAGACCCTGTTTCAAAATAAAGAATAAAAAAAAAATAGGCTGGGGGTGTAGCTCGGAGGTAAAATGCCCCTGGGTTCAAACCCCGGTACTGCAAAAAAAAAAAAAAAAGAATATTGGTTTGGGTTAAGGGTCTATGGCCATAAAAAAGAACAAAACTCTCTCCATATACAAAAATTAACTCAAAATGAATAAAAAACTTAAATATAAGACTCAAAACTATGAAAATACGGCCGGGCGTGGTGGCGCACGCTTGTAATCCCAGTACTTTGGGAGGCGGAGACCGGAGGATCCGGGTTCGTGGCCAACCTCAGCTCTCTTTCTCTCTCTCTCTCTCTCTCTCTCTCTCTCTCCTTAGTGAGGCCCTCCACAACTTCGTGAGACCTGGTTTCAAAATAAAGTATAAAAAATAGGGCCGGGGGCGTAGTGCGGAGGTAGAACGCCCCTGCGTTCAATCCCCGGTACCGAAAAAAAAAAACTATGAAAATACTAGAAGAAAACATAGGGGAAACGTTTCAGGACATTGGACTGGGCAAAAAGTTTTTGGGTAACAGCCTAGAAGTACAAGCAACAAAACCAAAATAGACAAATGGGATTACATCAACTAAAAAGCTGTCAGGCACCGTGGTGGACACCTATAATCCAAGTACTTGGGAAGTTGAGACAGGAGGCTGGCAGGTTTACGGAGAGCCTTGGCAACTTAGCAAGGTCTTTTGCAACTTAGTGAGACCCTGATTCAAAATAAAAATAAAATAGGGCTGGATGTGTATCTCAGAGGTAGAATGCCACTGGGTTCAATCCCCAGGTATACACACACACACACACACACACACACACAAATTATTCAATTTTTTAAATGGGCTAAAGATCTTAATAGACATTCCTCACTAGACATACAAATGTTCAACTGGCACATGAAAAAAAATGCTCAATATCATTAATCACCAGGAAAATGCCAATGAAGACCACAATGAGCTGTCACATCATTCCAGTTAGAATGGCCAATATCTAATACAAAAATCAAGCATTGGCAGGATGTAGAGAAAAGAGAACTCTTACAAACTTCTGGTGACATGTATTTTGGGGTCTTTTGGTTTGTTTTTGTTTTTTGAGCCAATGTTTCAATATGTCGTTCAGGCTGGTCTTGAACTACTGGGCAAGTGACCCTCCTGTTTCAGCCTCCTGAATGCTGGGACTACACATACATGCTGTCACACCAAGTTGCTGGTGGGAATGTAAATTACAAGAGCCATTATGGAAAACAGTATGGAGGTTTCTCAAAACTTAAAAACAGAACTACCACATGGTCCATGAATTAATTCCATTTCTGGGTAAATATCCAAAGGAAATGAAATCAGTATGTCAAAGAGATATCTGCATTCCCTTGTTTATTGCAACAACATTCATAATAGCCAAGACATGGAATCAACCAGTGTGTCTATCTATTGATGAGTGGACAAAGAAAATCACACACACACACACACACACACACACACACACACACTATTCAGTCATTATAAGGATGAAACCCTGTCATTTGTAGCAACACAGATGAGTCTGAATGGTATTATACTAAGTGAAATAAGACAGGTGCTGAAAGACAAATACCACATTATCTCATCATATGTGGAATCAAGGAAAGATATTCTCATGGAAGTAGAGAAAGAAAGTGATTAACCAGAGGCTGAGAAGGGAGTGGGGGAAGAGAATGGGGAGAGGATGGTTAACAGATACAAAGTTACAATTAGGAGAAATAAATTCTGATATTCTATTACACAAGAGGGTGACAATAATGTAAACTGAATACTCCTTATCTGAAATTGACCAGAACTGTTTCAGATATTGGAGTTTTTTAAGGTTTTGGAATATTTACATAGACTTTACTAGTTGAAGATTCAAATATGCAAAATTGGAAACTGCTCTGAAATCCAACAGGATGCTATGCTTAAAAAGTTTCAGATTTCAGAGCATTTTGGATTTTGGATTTGCAGATTAAGGATACTCCACTTGTATTTATATTTCAAAATAGTTAGGAGAGGATTCTGAATGTTCTTACCACAAAAAAAGTGATAAATGTTTTGAGGTGATGAATATGTTAATTTCCCTAAGATGGTCATTCACAATGTATACATCAAAATAGCACACTGTAACCCATAAATATGTACCATTGTTATGTGTCAATTAAAAATTAAAAGAAAAAACTAATGGGACATCTAAAAATTTACTAGATCACTCAAATTTCATTAACATTAACATAATGAGATAATACCATAATAACAATTACCAGTCATTTTCACACAATACTTCTAAAACAGTTTAAAGTATTTCAGTAAATGCAAACACACTTTTTCATAAACAACATATAAAATACTTTTAAGTAGTCAAGTAAATATGATTTAGGATGATTCCATTCTAATTTTGCTGTGTAGCTTGATTACCTATCATGAGTTGAACAAGTATTTATTAAGCTCTATCTATATACAACAAATTTAAAGATAGAAATAAGATGAACCCAGATTGCCTCTATGACAAATATGCATATTGTAACATTCAAGGTGAAATCATATGATATAAATTACCCAGTTATTTTCAAAGAAAGAACTTAATATAAAGAACTATCAACTAAGTATAGTTATTAACTAGATAATTGAAAGGAGGCATCATAGAGGCAGCAACTATAGGAAATAGCTCACACACACATGGTTGGGGGAATAAAGAGAAAAAGTTAAAATTATTAAAACTTAGAAAATAGAAGGAGGGGCCCCATGGAGCTGAAACTCGGACCTCTGAGAAATTCAGTCTCCTCACATGAAGAGTGACATTCACAGGAACCCCAAAGGAAGGAAACCCACAGGAATCTGCTTCCTATCTTCAGGCTTCCCCTTAGGGCCCTCTATTGGCAGGGCCTAACATGGAGCTAGCTGGCAACACACTGTGGTTTGTAGAGTTACAGCCCCCAGCATCACAAAGCAGATGACAGAAGAACTGGATTAAAGCTAAAAGGCAATTTAATAAATGGCACACATGTCAACTGTTGCAATTCAGTGCAATAAGAACAAGAAACAACTCAAGACTGATGGGGTTACCAGCTGGCCACACTCATGTAAGTATAAATTTAACAAGAAAAAGCTCAATAATGGTGATGTAAAATCAACATAACTATTAGCAGCACATCACTTAAGACAAGATAGACTGCAGCTTTTCTGAAACCCTTAGAGCAATAATTATTCTCACATCTCCCACTTATGAAAACAGTTCTAAAACAGAAATGTGTAAGACTAACATTTTTGTTAGAATAACCTTGCATCTCATTCATTTAAAAAATAAAATATCTGCAAACTGGGAAACAAATTATTTTATCTCACCCACCACAAAACATGGTTTTGCTGTAACACTGAATGCAAGCAATAGACCCTAAATATTCACTAAATTAATAGAAAAGTGTATACCTCTGATAATTACTTACTTAACTTTACAACTACAGACCTTCCCACATTTACACCACCTACCTGCTGCAAAGTCTTTTCACAATGGAGGCAGGCAGTTGAAACCTGGGACAACAAAATTGTCATATCTTCTTGTTGCTGCCTGAGCCAAATCAGTTTTTCACGAACATGAGCATCAACAACACTTAGAGCCATTTCTTCTTGACGACAAAGAGTTTCATGTAAATCAGAAAAATAAGCCCGAACACATGATCGGGCATTCTCTGCAGTACCTGGCACCTAAGAAAACAAAAATAAGTTTTAAATAACTGCAACCTTCACAAATATCTTATATGTGAAATATTGAAAATATATTTATTTATTTTTGTGGTACTGGGGATTGAACCTAGGGGCATTCTACCTCTGAGCTACAACCCCAGCCCAATTTTTTATTTTGAAACAGTGTCTTGTTAAGTTGTGGAGGGCCTCACTGAATTGCTAAGGCTGATCTTGAACCTGCAATCCTTCTGTCTCAGCCTCCCAAGTACTGGGATTACTAGCCTGCGCCATCACACCTGGCTGAAAATTTAAATACCATCTATAAACAGTATTAAAATACAATTTAGTATTTAAATACCATCTGTAAATGGTATTGAATGGTAATTTATTTACCATTATATTGCCATCTAGTTAATGGTATTAAATAACCTTATAAATTCCAAAACTTAAATCTCCAGATTAGATCTTTCCCTTCAACTACAGACTTTGAACATCCAACTGTTTATAAAAGGAATCTCAAGCAAAATGGAATACCTAATCTCCAGTCTCCCCCATCCCAAAACTAGTTACCTCCATCTCGGAAAATGGAAATGACATCCTCCAGGTTGTTGAAGCCAAAGAAGGAAAATAGGAGTCATCCTTAACATCTCTCTTTCATGGACCACTAGTCTCTCAACAACTTCTGCTGCCTTCAAAAGATATCCAAAATCTGATCATGCCTCACCACCTCCACTTCCAACAATCTGATCCAAGCATTATCATCTCTTCCCTCATTATTATAATAGCCTTCTAACTGGTCTAATTGCCAGACCACCCATGTACCTGTCAAATCAATATTAACAATTAATCACAGCTGGGCATGATGGCACACGCCTGTAATCCCAGTACTTGGAAGGCTGAGTCAGGAGGATTCCAGGTTCAAGACTAGCCTCAGCAACTTAAGAGAGACTCTCACAACTTAGCAAAACCCTGTTTCAAAATGAAAAATAAATTAGAGCAGGGGGTATATCTCAGAGGTAGAATGCCCCTGGGTTCAATCTCTAGTACCATAAAAAAAACACAATGTCCTACTAGGTCTCCCTATTTCCGATCTTGTATCCCCAATTCATTTTCCACATTTAAGATCAGTCTTTCTAACACGAATCTGATTATTTCATTCCTATGCCAATTCTTCAATGGCTCATTACTGCTCTGAACTCTTTATCTCTTTAACACGAACTCTTTAACATGGCTAATGAGAACCTGAATGATTTGCCCTCCAACCTCTCTTCTTGCCATGCCCCCCTCAAAGCTCCAAACATAGTGAACTTTTACACTTCTACCATATTTCCAATCCTCACTTCCAAGTTTTTTGGATTTTTTTGGTCCTGGGGATTGAACCCAGAGGCATTCTACCTCCAAGCTACATCCCCAGACTGATTTTATTTATTATTTGGAAACAGGGTCTCACTAGGTTGCTGAGAGCCTCACTAAATTGCTGAGGCTGTTCTTGAACCTGCAATCCTCCTGTCTCAGCCTCCCAAGTACTAGGATTACAAGCATGCACCACCATGCCTGGCTCTCACTTCCAAGCACTTTAATGTATTCTTCCCTCTCCAGGACAACTCACTCTCCACCCTGATCTTCTTTCTCCCTGAGTAAATTTCATCAAATCTCAGTTTGGACATCACTTCTTTTAGGAATCCTTCCCTGACCTACATACATTTTTGTCCCTCCTATATGCTGCCAAGGCACCCTATACTTCACCACCCACCACACAAGATGGTTATCACACTTGAACTCACTCTCTCCCATAATGGATTATAAGTTCCAGGAAGACAAAGACTTTTAAAAAAAAACTTATTCCCAGTGACTAGTGAGGTACTGGCACATTTTAATTGTGCAATTCTTACTAGATGGTGAAAAAGTGAGAATGAAAAAGGGTAAGGAGATAAAGAAGGAAGAAAAAAAATCCATACATGTTCTGTGTGAGCCATTCCAATTCCATCTTCCACTATTTGTTCTCCTCCTTCAATGTGCTGAACAATTCCAATTAATTTTCTAGAATAATCAGAGATTTCCTCAGTGAAAGTCCGTATGCAGTGAGCCATATCTAAAATTGATGCTCGGATCTGGTTTGCTTCTGGCTCCAATACTGAATGCTACAAAACACAACATAATTACAGGAAAGAATTCATAGTATTGACTCGTGACATAAAAGAACTACTTAAACCCCTCTTTAATACAAAAACATCAGCTACAGGTGGCTTTCATAACAGATTTAGAAAAAAGTACAGCATAAGGTAAAAAAAAGTACTAATTCATTTTTACTCCTTCATAAGAGAACTATACCACAAAGAAATCATTTAAAATTTGGAAATCCATTTATTGCTAGAAACCAAGATACTAACTCTAAAATTGTATCACAATAGTTCAACAGACATAAGTATTGCCATAACAATCCAATGCATTATGAAAACATGCACACGAGGAAGAGAATTTTTATTTTCTGTTGGAAAGATATTTTTCAGTAAAGAAAAATCACGAGGCATTCATGAAATTTTATGACATTCAGAAATTAAATCTCTCATTTTCTTTTCACAATACCAATATTAACTCATCCATCACTTAACTCTGCTTCAATCCTTCTTTTAGTACAATGAACAAGATCAGTGAAAACAAATAGCAGACTTGTAAACTAGGTAGAGTAATCCAACCTAATTAGATTCATACCTTATGACCTTGGTGTTTTCCATATTCTTTGCAGACACAGCACATGAGTGGGCTAGTTTGACAACCTTCTTCCAAGCAAACAAACTCAATGGCATGCACCTGGTGCTGAGAGCACATGGTTCTCTCATGAGGTTTATCAGCTAAAGGCACTCGCCTGTGCTTTGCTAATGTCTTTGTAGAATGAGTAACTTGAGAACACTCTGAGCACAAGTGAGTTGCACACACAGTGCAATATACAGATGCAATGTGAGCTTCATCTTCATCACAACGAATGATGCTCTAAAGAACAACAAAAAAATGCCTCAAAACTGAATCCAATCATGATGACAAATTTTGAAAGATAAAAACTCATAATCTCTTATTTTTTAACTTACCATACTTTATATACAAGCCAATGTCAAGTAGAGTTTATGTGAGCAAAGAAAAAGCACAGCAAAAATGATTCACAAATTGGGCTCTCAAAACCAGTACAGGTTCTAAGAACTTCAAACAACAATGAGATCAGATAGCATTTATAGAAAAGTAAGTGAGAAGCTATCTCCCAGATTGATTACCAATACATGTTACAAATTTGAGGCCCCCAAATGCTCTACCACTGAGTTATACCCCTAGCTCTCTCAGAAATTCATAGTCAGTATGTTAGAAGTCTTAATTTTAAGACTAAAAAAACTGACATTAAATACATCCCCTCTGCCTATGTTATATATAAGCTTCTAAATATTTCTATTTTGCATGAATTCCTACAAAGAATTTCAAGTGGATAAAATTAACATTTCAGATAATCAAGAATGCTTTCAAAATTTTACAGACTATTAAAGAGCCTAATTGGAAGGGGAGAGATTTAGTAAATTTTTCCAGAAATAAAAATTAGAAAATATATCAGTGGTGTCCATTCATTATCACATTAAATAAAAAATGAACCCAAAGCCAAATCATTTTATTGTAATTATGAGAAATGTGTATATGTACCATAAAATATTCATATCTTCTGTTTCCTAGGCCTGAAAAATAAATAATTTATAAAGTCAACATTACTAATATTCTAATGTCTTTTGAAGTGGAAAGATATGTGAAAAGACTGCAAGAATTTTTAGAAAACAGAGTACTTCAGTGTGAAATTCATTTCACTGATTCACTTTAATATAAAGAAATCATCATCTCATAAAAGGGAAGTGGAAATCAATCTGATATTTTTTCATAATATGAAATATGTGGTTTTGAAGTCCATCACCAAAATCATTAACAGTTTTTTTGTTTGTTTTATTTTTGGTTTTTTTGGTACTGGCGATTGAACCCAGAGGCACTCTACCTCTGAGCTACACCCCCCCAGGACCCCCACCCTTTTTTTTTTAATTTGAAACATGGTCTCACTAAATTGCTGAGGGCCTCACTAAGTTGCTGAGGCTGGCCTTGAACCTGTGATCCTCCTGGGATTATCTGTGTGTGCCACCACGCCCAGCTCATTGACAGTTATTTCCTATAAATATTGTTATATCCAGAACAGTCTGAGAAAGCCATATCCCTGGGGGTTTTGTTTTGTTTTTTTTTTTGTTTTTGTGGTACTGGGCATTGAACCCAGAGGCAGTCTACCTTTGAGCTACACCCACAGTCTGATTTTATTTCTTATTTTGAAACAGGGTCTCACTAGGTTGATGAGAATCTCACTACTTGCTGAGGCTGTCCTCAAACCTACAATCAATCCTCCTGTCTCAGCCTCCCAAGTACTGGGATTACAGGCATGTGCCACCACGCCCAGCTGTCAGCTTTTTTTTTCTGTGACCAAAATACTTGACAAGCACATCTTAGAGGAAGAAAGGTTTATTTAAGGAGGAGACGATGGCTTGGTAGCAGGGCTTAGAGAATGGTAGAGAAGGAAAAGCTGCGCTCTGCTCATGCTGGCAGGAGCAGAGAAAATGAGACAGGAAGCAGCCAGGGACATATACAGTCCCTGGGCACACCCCCAGGGATCCAGCCCTTCCAGCCACGTCCCACCTCCAAAACCTAGTCAATTGGTTATAGTCTTGTTGCACTGTCTAACACATGAGCCTCTCTGGGAGACACTTTAAATATAAACTATAACATCCTATATTAAATAAGATATACAGATAATTCTTAAAGTGCTACAAATGTATTTTAACATTGTTAAATGGATTTCCCCCCAATGTTTACCATTTACCTGTCTGGATAAAGAGTGTATCTACACAAAATTTAAGTTTTCCTTGAAGATATTTAATAGTAGTAATCCCCTCAGAAGCTACTGCTATCTTTACAATATTCTGCCTCTACACTAAATAGCCTCTCTCATGGAGTTTCTCTTTCTTTAGTTATACTTTACTGTTAACTAATTTACTTTTGTATCCTTGCTCTAATGTAGCTTACACATCTTTCTTACTCTTCCATACTTTTTTTCACTTTATCCTTGGGTAGAACTGAATTATGATACGGAGAAAAGTTTTCATATAAAACATAGTTTAGGAATAATATTTTCAAAGAATTCAAGTTTGATTTTTACTTTTATTCTGCTGGGAATAGTGTTTCCTTCAAAACTGTAATGTAATGAAAAGTTGTGTTTCAAGAAATTTGCCTGCTAAAGTAAATGAGCTAATATTGTGCTAATAAGGGTATTTTTAATAAAAGAAAAAATTCATCTTGTAACAAACATTTCACCAAGTTCAATCAGTACCTCTCCAGATATCCCAATTGCTTCTTCTGCAGATCCATACTGACCAATATGTCCATTTTGCAGTCGTTCTAAAAGCTCCAATAAAGCAAAATTTTTTTTCAATCCCCAGACACCTGAATCTCCTAGAATAAACAAAAACTAAATGTAACAAAATGGAACATTAATCAACTTACTCATACCTCAATAGTAATTTCTAAGTCACATAACTTAGTCATTAATGTCTAAATTTTAAAATTCAGCGCTAGGCGTGGTGGCGCACGCTTGTAATCCCAGTACTTTGGGAGGCGGAGACCGGAGGATCTGGGTTCGCGGCCAGCCTCAGCTCTCTCTCTCTCTCTCTATCTCTCTCTACTTAGTGAGGCCCTCTGCAACTTCGTGTGACCCAGTTTCAAAATAAAGGATAAAAAAATAGGGCCGGGGGTGTAGCTCGGAGGTAGAACGCCCCTGGGTTCAATCCCCAGTACCGCAAAAATAAATAAATAAATAAATAAATAAATAAATTTTAAAATTCAAAATTTCCCTATTTTCTTTTCATGCCAGAACAATTGCTTTGTTGTGTTCTCTTTAAAAAACAAAAGAAACCCTCAGCCTTCCAAGTAGAAACATACTTTAAAATTCTACTTATCTATCTTTTTATATATTTTTCTTTTTTGATACTAGATATTGAACCCAAGGACATTCTACCTCCAAGCTATATCCCCAGTCCTTTTAAATTTTTTTTTAAATAGGGTCCCACTAAGTTGCTGATGGTCTTGCTAAGTTGCCAAGGCTGGCCTGACAGCCGCAGTCCTCTTGTCTCTGCCTCGCAAGTACTGGAACTACAGGTATATATCACTACATCCGATTTATTTCTATCATTTAACTTCACAAGTCCTATTTTATCACTGACTTTTATAATATATGCTAAAACAAGTGCTTTCAAATTTTTTAAAGCAACTTATAATATACCTTTTATATCACAATCTAGGGCATTAAATATGTGCCATACCCACATACCTACACATATTTATGTATATTTATATTTATGTTTATATTATATACATATTTATATGTGTGTATATATGTACACATATCTGAAACAAAAGTTCTACAAATAAACGTTTACTTTTATAGCAGTGTGCAACAGACTGCTATTTTTAATTGTTCCTTTTTTTTTTTTAATGCTATAGGAACTGAGGGTGTAGCTCAGTGGTAGAGTGTATGTTTAGTATGTGTAGGTCATGGGACCAATCCCAAGCACCAGAAAAAAAAATGCTGTTCATAACCAATTAAATTGATTTCATGACAACAATTAAGCTATGATTCATGTTTGTAAACAATTGGATGAAAGACAGACAAAACCTAAAATTAAAACTCCACCTCTAAGTAAACTGGAACTATGACATCTAAAGATAACATATTCTTCCACTCCTTCCTTAACTTGTAGCCGTCAATGACTATATAAACCACCTCTCATACAAGTACATAGAGCTTCACATCAAAGCAAGACAATATCCCATTAGATAACACTCAAGGTACATTTGAAAAGAACTAATACTTCTTTCCCCCAAAACTGGCCACATAAAGGCCAAAGAATAAGCAAATGTGCACACAAACTCTTCCTGACAAAGATTTTCCCCCATTCTGTAGGCTCTCTCCTCAGAGAGCTAATCCTTTGATAGAGGACTAATATCTAGAATATATAAAGAACTCCAAAGACTTAACAAAAATAAATAAATCAATAAAAAATGAGCAACTGAACTGAAGAGACCCTTCTCAAAAGAAGAAATACAAGCCAGTTGTGGTGGTGTATGCTTGTAATTCCAACCTTAGCAACTTAGCAAGACTCTCAGCAACCTAGCAAGACCCGGTTTCAAAACAGAAAATAAAAATGGCTGGGGGTGTAGCTTGGAGGTAGAATGCCCTGGATTCAATCCAGGAGGAAGAGGAGATACAAATGGCCAAGAAATATATAAAAAATGTTCAACATCATTAGCAATTAGCGAAATGCATATCAAAACTACAGAGTTGAGCATGGTGGTGCATGACTATAATCCCAGTACTTGGGAAACTGAGACAAGAGGCTCACAGGTTCAAGACCAGCCTCAGCAACTTAGCGAGACTCTCAGCAACCTAGTGAGACCCTATTTCAATACACTAAATAAAAAGAGCTGGGGGCAGAGCTGAGAGGTAGAATGCCTCTGGGTTCAATCCAGTAACACACACACACACACACACACACACACACACACACACAACTATACTTAGATTCCATCTAACTCAAGTTAAAATGTCAATCATCAAGAAGTCAAACAATAATAAATGCTGGTGAGGATGTGGGGAAATAGAAATTCTTATACACTGTTGATGGGATTATAAATTAGTACAACCACTATGGAGATCAGTATGGAGCTTCCTCCAAAGATTAGAAATGGAACCACCATACAACCAACCTATACCACTCCTTGGTATCTTTCCCAAAGAATTAAAGTCATAATACCATAGTGAGACATGCATATCCATGTTTCCTGCAGTACAATTCACAATAGACAAGTTATGGAACCAACCTAGGTGTCAGTCAACAGAAGAATGGATAAAGAAATGTAGTATATACACACAATGGAATTTTACTCAGCTATAAAAAACAAAATTATGTCATTTGCAGGAAAATAGATGGAACCTGAGAACATTATACTAAGTGGTATCAGCCAGTCCTCAGAAAGTCAAGGGTGGTATGGTTTCTCTCATATGTAGAAGTTAGAGAGAAACGAGGAAATAAAAGGGACTTCAGATAAATGAGGAGAGAATCCAGTGGAATAGGGAAAGGGGATTGGGGAAAGGAGGTGGGGAGAATGAAAAGGAGGAATGAGGAAGGATACAGTTCAAATAATGCTATGTCCATATATGAAGGTATTGTTCCAATATCACTAACATGTACGAGGAGGGAGGAGTGGGGAGTGGGATGGGATGTTAAGGGAAATACACCAAGTGATGTGTGCACAAATGTTTGTATCGCTCTGAATCTCACTATATTGTATAATTACACTACACCAATAAAAGTATTAAAAAAAAACTCTGAGACTAAAAATAAAAGCCAGATCCTTTACCAGTTAGAAAGAATATCCATCCACGGTGAGCTTCTTTACAACAAATACCACCTGACATTACTGCTATCCAATATATGTTCTTTGAATGAATAAATACGTAACATTATAATGGAAGCACTGCCTGCAGGGTCTCTTCCCTCTAGGCTCCTCTTTTCTTTTTCCTTTTTTTATTTTTCTGTAAGAGCCATTTCTTGATGTGATTCTTAAAACAACAACAACAAAACTAGGCTAAATATCTTTATCTGCCTCTCTTGATTTCTTTGAACTTTCTTCCACTGTTTTGAAGAGCACTGTATTTTTTTCTACACTAAGACCCCATTGTGGGGTGTTACCATCCTCAATGTTTAACTAAACTAGAAATTTATGACAGGGAATGGTTAGTCATATTTTAGGTTGAAATCAAACATGACTGCTATTATATAAACATCAGGAAAAAACTGTGCCTTGGATAGAGATAGTAACTAGAATAACTTTTAGGCTAATTTACTGTATTCAATTTATAGCATATAGATTAGTGACCCTTGATATAGTTGGATGGCATTCTTTAAAAAAAATGTTTTTTAGAGCCAGGCGTGGTGGCACACGCCTGTAACCCCAATACTTGGGAGGAGGATCGAAGGTTCGAGGACAGCCTGAGCAAGTAGTAAGGCTCTCAATAACCTAAAGAGATCCTGTTTCAAAATAAAAAAATTTTTTTAAAAGGCTGGGAGTATACTTCAGAGGTAGAATGCCCCTGGGTTCAACCCCCAGAACCACACACAAAAAAATATTTTTTAAATTATATTATACAAATAGTGTATAAGTACATTGTAGAAAATTTGAAAAAACATAAAAGTAGAAAGAATAAGCTGGGCGTGGTGGCGCACACTTGTAATCCCAGTACTTGGGAGGCTGAGACCAGAGGATCTGGGTTCGCGGCCAGCCTCAGCTACTTAGTGAGGCCCTCAGCAACTTAGTGAGACCCTGTTTCCAAATAAAGAATAAAAAATAGGGCTGGGGATGTAGCCCGGAGGGAGAATGCTCCTGGGTTCAATTGCCAGTACCACAAGAAAAAAAAAAAGAAAGAATAAAGCCCATTTGTCATTCTTTCTTCTAGAACAGTGCCATTTAAGTTAAAGGTCAGAGTCAGAATTCCTCTCTAGTCCAATAAGAATATCAGTAGTTATTAGTACTGATCAGCAATATTTTTGGTTCCCTTCTTCTATCCACATGGTAAGTTTACATTTCTCTTCCCTCTTATAGTTATGTATGGCTGTGCAGTTTTCATTTAACCAGTGAAATGTAAGAAGTGAAGTGTTATCTTCCAGAGAGAAGTCATTAAGAGGAGGTTTATGAAGATTCCAGGTAAATCCTTTTCCCTGCTACAGTGAGGTTGTCCAGGTGTTTGTGGAGACTCAATGCCATGCATACCTCACCATGGACAGTGGAGAACAGACCCTTTCTTGGGTTTCTCAAACCCTGAGATGTTGCAGAAGCAAATAAATCTTTGTTGGTTTAGCCCATCAGGATTGTAGAGCTGTTTTGAAGTTACGGAATTATTAAGTGATGTACTAGGCAGTACATAAACAGCTGGGAGTTTATGTGTATACATATGTTCATTAATAATGACTAAATATTAGTTAATTGTCAAGACAATTTATTTATTTAATTAGTTAGTTGGTTGGTTGGTTGGTTGGTTGGTTAGTTAGTGATACTGGGGATTGAACCCAGGAGCACTCTACCACTGAGCTACATCCCCAGCCCCCTTTTATTTTTGATTTTGCAACTGGGCTTTGCTAAGTTGCTAAGGCTGGCCTCTAAGCTGTACTCTTCTTGTTTCAGCCTCCCAAGTACAGTGACTACAGGCATGTGCAATCACGCCAGGCAAGGCCATAGTCTTATTATTTATTTATTTACTTATTTATTTATTGTGGTGCTAGGGATTGAACCCAGGAGCATTCTACCTCTGAGCTACACCACCAGCCCTATTTTTTTTTTTTTTTGGCGGTACTAAGGATTGAAGCCAGGGGCATTCTATACCCCCAGTCCTATTTTTCATTCTTTATTTTGAAACAGGGTCTCACTAAGTTGCGGAGGGCCTCTAAGTAGCTGAGGCTGGCCACGAACACAGGTTCATGGCCAGCCTCAGCAACTTAGTGAGACTCTGTTTCAAAATAAAAAATAAAAAATAGGACTGGGGTTGTAGTTTGGAGGTAGAATGCCTCTGGGTTCAATCCCTAATACCACACACAAACACACACACACATACATAGCTGATATTCAAATAGCTTATCACTTATTTGTAAATAAAACTTTGTTTTATTAGATTAATAGTGTTTTAATCTGTAATGAATACAGTAGTCTTATTTCTTTAAATAAGGGTAGCACCTATTTCTCAGGTGTCTTAAAGCTCTTCACATAGAAGTATTGAATGTGACATCCTAGAAGATGAAATATTACTAATTGATAGTGAGCTAATTTACATTTAGAAGACTACTGATCTTAATAGAAACTCAGATTTTTTAAACCTCTTTGCAAGTTTATAATTTTAAAACATTAAATGTAAAGAAATTGTTTAATATGACACTTGTGTTACATGAGTAATTTTCGATCTTAAATACATACAAATAATTTTCCTACCTAGATCTGTTACTTGTCGGTCAAATGGGCAGCGTATTGCTCTTCCATGAAGAGGCAGGCGAGTGAGACAGTCGTGACAAACTGTGTGGCCACAAAGGAGAAGGCGAGGAACTTTGTCTCCTTGCAAAGAAAAGACGTCTTCACACACTCCACACTCCAGCACCTAATAATTGGAATGAAAACATATGCTCTGTAAACAGTATTAAAAAATACACATTTTAGGTTTTACAAACACTGGCCTAATATACCGAATCAACCTTACTACTTTCTTCCTCCATGGGGGGAAAAACTAAGTCATAAAACCTTAAGTCACTTTTTAGTCATTTCATTTGGCTGACCTTGTCAATACCATATCATAGTGAAATCTCCCTGAAATATTGTTAGGAATCAAAATAATGTTGTAAATTAACATCATCTTTATCTTTTGAAGCTTTTCTGTATGCCAACCATAAATCCACTGAAAAAGAAATCCAGAAGACATTTCCACTCACGATATCCCCCAAAACAATAAAATACTTGGGAATAAACCTAACCAAGGAGGTAAAAGACCTCTACAAGGAAAACTACAAAACATTAAAAAAAGAAATTGAAGAAGATCTTAGAAGATGGAAAGATCTTTATCTTTTGAAAACTAAATCTGTAACAACATACTTTACTGAAGTTTTTTTTTTTTTGGTGTCTTTTTGTTGGTACTGGGGATTGAACCCAGGGGGGAGGAGGGTCTACCTCTGAGCTACACCCCCAGCTCCTATTTTATTTTCAAACAGGGTCTCAATAAGTTGCTAAGGCAGGCCTCAAACCTGCGATCCTCATGTTTTCAGCCTCCCATGTACTGGGAGCCACCATGCCTGGCTCTGAAGTTGGGTTTTTAAGCAATTTTTCTGCAATTACCTTACCCCCAATAAACCATTACTAATTTCAACAAAAATAATCTAAAATATGTGCTGGGATGACAATTACCTCTCTAAATTACAAAGAATTTGTAAGAAAAAAACTGCAAGTAATTTTCAAATATCTTCTAGTGTCTATTAACATCAAATAATGTAAAGACAAAAAAGCAATCAGCTGATACTTAAATCTCAATACCTGTCCTTTGTTAACAAATATAGCAGAGCCTGGCGTAGTGGCGCACAGCACGCTTGTAATCCCAGTACTTGGGAGGCTGAGACCAGAGGATCTGGGTTCACAGCCAGCCTCAGCTACTTAGTGAGGCCGTCCACAACTTAGTGAGACTCTGTTTCAAAATAAAGAACAAAAAATGGGGCTGGGGGTGTAGCTCGGAGGTAGAATGCCCCTGGGTTCCATCCCCAGTACCGCTAAATAAATAAATAAATAAATAAATAAATAAATAAACAAAAAACAAATACAGCACTGAGTTAGAAAATATTTTATGTATTCCAAGCACAGGTACATGACTTGCCAAAAGCCACACTGTCAAAAGAAATGCTATAAGAATTGATGTTTAGGAGCATGAGTTTATGTTTTATAGTCAACAAACTATATTAGCAGTGAAGCATTTTCAGTGCTTTTTATGCCCAAGTATATCTGTGAAATAATAAGACTTTCATAATTTTAATTAATATTAAAAAATACTCACAATGAACTATTCTATTATATCCTAAACTCTTGTGACTAACATTCAAGACCAGCTACAATCTGATCTATGTCCTTCAGACCCTTCGCTTCAACTATATAAAAGAGCCTGTAGTTCTCAGAGAATGGCAAACTGTTTCTTGGCTCTTTCATTATACTAATGCTGAGGAAATAGCTAAAGAAATATTTTCCTACTGGATCTTTTTGTTTGTTTGTTTTTGCTTTAATAAACAAGCAAATTCCTAAGTAACTTGGAATACCCACAGCTCAGTCCAACTGAAATGATCATACTATCCTTTGGGCTGCCATGTATTCTAGATAAATGTCTACTATTAACACCCAAAATACTTTAATAACTTTATTAGCTTTCCAGCCTGTCTTTTTCTGTCAGACCAAAAAACCAGAAACAGGATTTTCCAAATATCAAGCATCTAATGTGCTTACATAAACAAAGCCCAAGAAAATAAATATTTTAAAACAATTCAGCCTCTCATCACCAAACACACACCACAAGGTAAAAAAATAGAAAACCTAGGGTGGAAATCAGCCTAGATCCATTACAATTTTAAACTTAACTGCAATTAATTTAGACTTAGTAACTGAGATGCAAACATCTTTCACTGACAATTCATAATTGCCTCAAATCCAAGTATAGTTCCAAAACAACTTAAATGGAATGTAGTTCACAGAAAAGAAGGAAATGACTCTAAAGATATGAAAAGTTAAACCTAACTCTTAAGAGAAAAGCAAAGTAAAATTACATCAAGGGCTGAGGATTTAGTTCAGTGGTAGAGTGTTTACATACCATGTATAAGGACCTGAGTTTGATGCCCAGCACCGCAAACAAATAAGTAAAAAAAATTTTTTTTAACTACAAGATACTTTTTTTTTTCAAAAAGGCCAGTAACACTTTGTGTTAATGAAATGGACTTAATAGTCATCTCCAGAATATTCCACCCAAAAGCTGCAGAATACACATACTTTTCATCACCTCATGGAACTTTTTCCAAAATAGATTATATTTCAGTCCATAAAGCAAATCTTAGCCAATATAAAGACTGAAATAACTTCTTGTATCTTATCTGATTATAATAGAATTAAACTAGAAATCAAGAGCAAGAAAAATTATACAAACACATGTAATATTGAACAATATGTGTTGTTTTGTTTTGGGGGTTTTTTGTGGTACTAGGTATTGAACCCAGGGGCATTCTACCTCTGTGCTACACTCCTAGCTCTATTTTATTTTTTATTTTGAAAAAGGGTCTAAATTTCCAAGGATGGCCTCAAACCTGTGATCCTCCTGTCTCAGCTCCCAAGTACTGGTATTATAAGTCTGTGCCAACAAGCCCAGCAAACAATACACTTTGAACGAACAATGGGTCATTGAAGAAATCAGGGGACAAATTAAAATATTCTTAGAATCAAATGAAAAGGGAAACAACATACCAGAATCTGTGGGATACAGTGAAAGCAGTACTACTAACGGGGAAGTTTATAGCTATGAGTGCCTACATTTTTTTAAAAAAAAAGAAGAGAAGCCGGGCGTGGTGGCGCACGCTTGTAATCCCAGTACTTTGGGAGGCGGAGACCGGAGGATCCGGGTTCGCGGCCAGCCTCTGCTCTCTCTGTCTCTGTCTCTCTCCCTGTCTCTCTCTCTCTCTTAGTGAGGCCTTCCGCAACTTCGTGAGACCCGGTTTCAAAATAAAGTATAAAAAAATAGGGCTGGGGGCGTAGAGCGGAGGTAGAATGCCCCTGCGTTCAATCCCCGGTACCGCAAAAAAAAAAAAAAAAAAAGAAGAGAGATCTCAACTAAATAACCTAGTGATGAATCTCAAGGTCTTAGAAAAACAAGAACAAACCAAACCAAAGATTGACAGAAGGAAATAATAAGATCGAGCAGAAATAAATAAAATAGACATAAAGAACAACACAAAGAATTAATGAAACAAAGAGTTGGTTCTTTGAAGATAAAACTGACAAACCCTTAGCTAAACTACCAAAAGAAAGAGAGAAAAGATAAATAAAATTAGGGATGACAAAGGCGATATTACAACAGATTACAATGGAATCCACAGGATCATTAGGGAATATTTTGAAAAATTATATGCCAAAAAATTGGAAAATCTAAAAGAAGTAGACAAATTCCTAGATATATAAGATCTTCCAAAATTGAACCAAGAAGATACAAAAACTGAAACAGAGGAAAACAAGCAATGAGATGGAAGAACTAATAAAAATCTCCCAACAAACAAAAGCCCAAGACTGGAGGGATTCACTAAAGAATTTTACCAGACTTTTAAAGAATAAAACTATTCCATAAAATAGAAAGGGAAGGAATCCCTCCAAACTCATTCCATGAAGCAAGTATTACCCTGCTACCAAAGAACAAAACAATAAAAGTAAACTATAGGCCAATATCCTTAATGAGCACAGATGCAAAAATTATCCATAAAATACTCACAAATTAAAATCAACACACATTAAAAAATCATATACCAAGCCAGGCGTGG